>WEKX01028565.1:345906-404123 GCA_013390025.1 Pitta sordida | reverse complement strand
TATGATAGTGCGTTGAATTTTATTTAGGTATTTTATTATGTGGCCTGTATAGGTGTGGGTTTTTTAATCCTTCACACCGGTGGGCTATAGTTTACTTTCCCTTCTCCATTTTACTTTCAGCAGTGAAAGCCAAGAAAGCTAATGCAAGTTGCAAGATGTATCCTTGATTCAGCCATCTTACCAATTACTTCTTTGGTCACAACTGATGCATTATTTATCCTCAAAGTCATTACTTAAAGCGTCTTGAATTTTATTTACACAAGAAAAATCTTTTAAAAGCATAGTATTTAATCTCCAACTTTTATATCTCTTTTCATTAAGCCAGTCTTAAAATGTTTTCTCACCGAGAGCAAGATCAGACTATGAGATAACACGTATATCAGAATCTAACTGACTGCATTAGGTTCTTAAAACATAAAATCACATCCATTCCTAGATAAACTATATGTATGTGGAAATGGAAGAGCACTAAACTAATGGTTATTACTTTTTGAATAGCCATCAAGTTCTCAGATACTGAAACGGGAAATACTTTTAAAAACCTCCCCTTTTCTGCATTGGCAATATGCAAAAATTTACTCACTAGAATTTCAGTTAAAAGTATTACTATAAAGCGTTTTAAATGCCTAAAAATTATTTTGGCAGAATAATAATACTGCAGTCATTTGCTGGCTTGCTCTTTTCCATCATGCACTCTGAAATATTGTTAACTGAGGCAGTGTTCAGGAGGGTTTCTAGCAATTGGAACAATGAGCAACTAAGAAAACTGCAACTTAACAAAAACAAAAAGTCATTAAAGGATTCCAAGAGACACAAAAATCAGCTAAAAGTATGATAAAGACAGACTTGGTAAAGTTTCACATAAACCAACTTAAGCACTTCAGTCCTAAATCACAAAGTCTGAAAGCCTGGAAACCACTTGCTTTTGTCTCCAAAGGTGTCTTGCGGTCTTCCAGTGCAGTGTGTGGGTAAGCACATCAGTTCTAATCTTTTGTACCACTCCTGTAATCTAGGTAACACATACAAGCCTTGCAACATCCACCAGGAAGCAGAGGCAGCTGCTGGGTAATAAAGTGACTGCATGTACCGAGGGGTAGTGCATGAAATGCAGAACTACAGCAGTTTATAAATCATTTAATTCCATTCAGTTTGAATTAAAAGGAAAAAGTGGGGAAACTACAAATAACCTCCTACTTGTTTCCCCAGTATGTGATTTGTGTTGAAAAGAGTAACAACTTGTTCAAGATTCATCTTAGTTTTTCTTAAACCTTAAATTTACTTAATGGAAGCTCCTAACAGTCCAAACTTCCGATGTATTCATTTCCACACAGGGTAACAGCTTTACTTCAGTACTACCTACTGAGTGGGATATGCTCTTGAACAGTAAAAGTGTTCCACAAAATTTGATTTCACTTATTTTGGTGTCTAACCAAAGGCAACTTCTGTGAAGTACTAGAACTCCTTGAGCATTTTAAGAGTACATAATCCCAGTACAAATCTTGCAGCAGTGTGTGTATCCTCGTGCCATTTATGTTGCATAAGTTAAGGCACATCAACTAGAAGGTCAAGTGACAGAATACCCTGCTCACAAGAATTTATTTCACGCCAAAGACAGGGCAGCCACGCTTCTGTACTTACAGACAGGAGTAACTTAATTGCTTCACAGAAGCTGCAGCCTGTTTGGACTGCACAATGAGAAAGCATTTTAGGTTAAAATCCCACTAAGCTAGAAGTCAAGAATGATATAGAGATAGCTTTAAGAATGGAAGGGAAATGGAGGAAGAAAAAATGCTGTGTGGAAAGATTTCAATTAATGAAAAAACAAATGGCAATTGTACACAAATTTCTGAAATTTCAAACAGCATCTAAGTCCAGTGTATATTAAAACTCTCAAAGAAGTTTATGTCATGACTTCCTGTTTGTGATGATCCTCAACATTTCAGGTTTTCACACTAATTTCAGCCTTCAACAATAATCATAAGTCACAACCACCTAACAACTCTGTGCCCAATAAAGCAGGAACGGAAGTACAGCACTAAATATACACAACTTATAGAATTAGCTACTGACTAACTAGGAATGCTGAAGTCTGAGTGTCCTTTCACTATGCCTCAGTTCTTTGAATGTTGACAGGTTGTGTAAAAGATTAAAGGATAGCTGTCAGTAACTTCCTGGGGACCAAACAAAACCTGACATATTTACTGTAGTTAAAAATGCAAGTTCATAATAATTGATCTACATGTATTTGATCTCTGAGTGACGTTAGAGTTGCACTAATTTAAGAATTATCTATTTTACATAACATAAATTACACTCAGTATTTGGATTCTAACCCATATTTGGTTGTTCAAGTTAGTGCAAAGAAAGAGGTACATGTAAGTAGATCTAAGATAACGTGCATGGAATCATAGAATTGTTAAAGTTGGAGAAGACCTCCAAGATCAGAGTCCAACCGCTAACCTAACACTGACGTGTTCACCACTGTAACAAGAAGTTGTAGACTTCTGCTCTACAAGACTTCTATGAACTTCTGTTTTAATGTCCTCAAAGCTCCAAATTTTGCCTGTTTGCTCTCCTGAAGAGTTGAACAAATATAAGTTTAACACCTAGCGTGACGTAGTGCATATATAATTCAGCTTACCATGCTACAGAAACCCTCTGGTTAGGTATAAAAGGAATCAGGGAAGCATTTTGTTAGAACAAGCCAAAAATCCAATATAGTGACTCAATTTATAGTTCTTTTACTTTATTTGAAAGGTGAGAAAAAAGGCATTGTCTTTTTCTATTTAATTTACCTTGTGCATTTAATAGCAATGTGCCTCATTGGTTCAGTTTTGGGTGCCATACTACCAGTTTCTAGTATGTGCTGTTTTATTCAGTAATAAGAACATAACTTGAATTTACTACAAATAAGTCTTCTTATAATAGCATTTGAAGAAGAACAAATAGCTGTTAGCATTATTATTTGAGTAATGAAAGCAGCTGAAACTTATCCTTTAGGCTGCAAGCTGCACTATATATAAGACACAATCAAAATTTTGAACTCAGAAGAAAGTGACCAAAATTAATTTCATTTTTAGAAAAGTTTTGTTTATACATACATTTAAAAACTTCCAACCAATTACCCTTTGTAGTTTGAGTCGATTGATTAATCATCTGAAATTATATGCAGAGTTCCCATAAGTAGCTCATTTAGGTTACCACACCAGAACAGGTGAGAAATATCTGAAGGTCAAATTTTTCTCCATGTAGAAAGTCAAGAGATATTACAGCAGCAGCCTTTGCACTTGTGCCATAAGAAACTCCCTCCCCTGCAGCTTTTAGTGGAGAGATTTCAGCTGGGCAGTAACTGACTCTCTTTGCTCTCCTCACTGATACTCAAGGTTTGCCCTGTCCCTGGCTACTCCCTTGGCTTGCAACCACTGATGGGACAGGAGACCTTTCACCAGAACTCTGCAATGAGGAGGCTTCATGCTGTCACCATATCTTGGTACCATTAGCATGGGATGGATCGTATCACAGGGTAGAAATAAACTTTTATTACGTAGCTCCTCCAGGGTCCACTGATACAGAAACACATACATTCATGTTGCTGGCCAAAGACATAAAATAGTATTTAATCCAAAGTCCAGAATATGGACTTAGTCTACAGTTACTTGTATTCAATATAGGATTTAGCCAGTATTTTGTTCCATCCTTCAGATGGAGAACCTGCAATTCTTCAGGTGTAAACTTCTATTAGGCAGTACTGGGGAGGGGGGATAAAAAGGTTAAATAAGGAGAATCAACACTGATGGCCATGCCAAGACATTTAATCTTGTTTCACAGGTACCCATCCCACCTCCCTTAAATTAGAAGTTTCACATTAATTCACATTTGCATTTATATCCAGTTTAAAGTTACACAAGTACAATGTATTAGAAGGTAACCATACAGTCACCAAGAGCTCTTTTCCACTGCCTTTACATGCTAACCAGCTGGGAGGTTGTGGTCAGCATGTCACACACCCCATCACCCTATCTTCAGGAAGATGAATTTGCAAACGTGTAACGTTTCTTTTAGCTTTTGCAGAAGTAGAATGAAAAAGCAGCTAGCAAAAAGCTAAGAACATGGTCATTAATGCATGTGCACATGAAGACACTTCAGTGCAGATTTTAAGATGTTGTTTAACTGGCATTGATTTATTCTAATCCTAAAATTTAAGAGGGGAAACATTTTTGTCTTTTCTGTTGCCATCTTCTTCGGATTTTGCTTTTAGAGGAAACACTGCAGGAAATACTATTACCACTCTTAATTTTTTATTTAAAAACAAGACAAATAGATATGTAAGGGGGAAAGGAAAAAAATCATGAGTAAACCAGGCTTTAAGAAAGTCTGTGTAAGAAAACTTCGGAATACTGCCAGAGTAGAACATGTCTACTCCAGAGTTTCATACAATCATGGAATCACTAAGCTCAGAAAGACCTGCAAGATCATCAGGTCAAACTCTATCTTTGTTCCTATAGTGTTTACCTAGTCTGGAAATTAAAAATTAAGCCACAACAGAAAAACATCTGGAAGAGGCATGCTCTTCTACATGGAATTACTCAAACTCTGCTATTCACAGGTCCACAGGTTATTCTGAGTTGGAAGGGACCCCCAGGATCATCTAGTCCAACTCCCCACCAACTAGACCATATTGGTGAAATACATGCTCTTCATTGCTGGTGTTTTCTTTTGGTTAAATCAAAATGCCAATAAAGATTGTCTAGGCTGAACCGTTAACAAATCACTGGTACTGCAGAGAATTATCCCTGTCCTGTGAGCCAATGAACCTCACCTTCACTCCAACCTGTTCACATTCACTCACAGACATCAAACACATACAATATTGTCTGCCTTTTCTGCCTTCATGACAGACATGAGTTACTGAGCCAGGCATATAACAAATGATTGTGTTGAGAAAACTATGCAACAGCTTTCCAATGGTAATTCGACTTTTCCCCCAAAGCAATGTTTCTTACCTTTTAAACCTACAGTGAGCATAGGGAAAAGCCAATTCACTTCCTTATATTTTCATAATGCAAAAATACACCAAATATCTGTCTGTCTGGGAATTCTAAAGACAACTTTCTTTCTCATAAGGAACAAAGCAAGCTAGTTAGAGTGCTTTTTTCCATTAAAGCCAGGTTATTGATTTTTAAATCTGTTTTTAAGTGATCTTAATGATTGATAAAGGTGCTGGACTGATGGCCCTAGAGACTATCCTCCATCTATACCATAGACAGCATTCCAAGATCCCATATATATAACTCTCAAGGGATCAATCCTAGAAGGTTGAATCTACTAACATTTAAAGAAAAGATATATTTATTTAACAAAAGCAAAAAGGCAACAAACAAGCAATTAGATTGAATTGCTCTAAGATACTGTGTTTTTAAGCAACACTATCAGGGGTGTGTATTAGAAGGCTGCTGAAGCAGAAGCAGACTAGAATGCAGAGATGGGCACTTTGCACACAGTGCAGTATTAGGTAAAGACATTTCTTCACAACACAGGGTGAGCTGAAATGAGCCAGACAGCACTGCAGTTACATAAGCCGCTTTGGTTTCAAGACCTTATGATCTTTTTAACTAACAGAAAGTTACTACAACTACTAGAGCAAGGAAGTTTGAAGACAGAAATTTCATAGGTTGAAGGTTTTGGCAGTTTAAAACTTAAGAATCTGTTAACTGATATTAAGCAAGCATCTCTTTGTTTTTTTAAGCAATCTCAGTATACCACCACATAAAATTCATCCTCATAACAGCAAGAGCCAGAAAATCTACGCAGACTCTTCTACTTGAACAAATACAGTTTAATTTCTAACTACAGTAGACTTAATAGTTGTAGCAAATAAAGGGGCTTATTTTTATATACATGGCTCTAAATGAAGCACGTGCAACACAAACATGATCAACTCACGAAATTAAGGAAACAAACAAGATGGAATATAAACACTGATCTCATTTAATATCAAATCATGTACCAAAACAGTTCTCTTACATCCTAGGATAAAGGAAGGATTCATGTATAAGAGTTGTGTGGCACTCATTTAAAATAACATCCTTTCGCAAATCAGGTACTGAAGATGTAATAGCTATTAAATAAGCAAACCCTGCTACAGGGGAAAGGATAAAAGGTACAAGTGATCCCACTGTAGTTATTTTATCACTTACCTCATGATGCAGCTCAGCTATCTGATCTTTCAGTTCTCTGATGTACTGGTTAGAATCAGATTTATTAAGCTGCCCTTGTATTTTTCCTTCTTCTTTCTGTTTTAATTAAAAAAAATAATCATATTCAAATTATTAAAAGATCTACTACAGTCAACCCTCTTCCACTTCGCGCCCCCCATATTGCAGCTTCACATCTTCATGGCGTGATTTTTCAGCGATTAAGGAGGCCCATTTTGGGACCACACAAGCACAACCCGACATGCATGAATATTCAAAGTAGGATGTCATAAATATGCAAATTCCCCCCTCCCCGCGGCCACCTGCGCTGGGCCAGCTCAGGGTGGTGAGCCAAGTGTGTGCTGCTCCTGCAGTGGCTCGGGTCCAGCACCACCCGCCCCACTTCCCTCGGCTCAGGGGAAGATTTACACACTCTCAGGTTAGGCGTGGTGTCCAAGACCTTCTCGGGGTGGACATGGTGTCCAAGATGAGACACCATATCTATCCTGAGTATGGAGAGACCAGGTCTACCCACCTGGAGAGCTACCGGGACAGCAGTGTGGGTGCCTCCCTGCCCCCAGGTCCCCGGCCGAGCGGAAAAGGGGTTTTTCCTGGTGTGGGGTGGCCCTGGGCATCGGGAAGCACCAACACGAACACTGACACACATCAGGGCACTGCCAAAACAGCGCCGGAGGACAGAGGGTGCCAGGCAAATTTACATATTATGAGCTGCCATTCAATGCGGATGGAGAGCTTCACGGAGGAGGGTCAAGACCCACAGTACTGTGGTATAGGGGACCCAACTGTATATTAAAAATCTTATTTTAACTTTATGAATATTTGTCACAAACAGAAGCTAGTCCCAGACATCATCCATCACTTTCCTTTGGTTGATGTTTCTGCAGCTATCTAGAGGCGACATGGCTCAGACCAGGTTGACGCAATACTAACAAGCAGAATTCTATGGAGAAGCATGAAGAATTACCAGCTTCACAGGTGGAATTCACATCCTATTGTTTGTTGTATATTTATTTTAGTAAACCACTGCTACAGAGTACTACCAATACATGGTACACTTTAGTTTTCTTTATTTTCACTAATGTAAAGTTAGCATTTATCAACAAGAAATTCCCTTTTGTCTCCAAGTAAACAACACAGATTCTTTCTTTACACTGTAGGACATGTGCTGGGAGACACTATGTATGGCAAGCTTTTTTTGTCCTGTGAAAAAAAGTTCTCACATCCAAAAGACTGTGGTATTTATCATATAGGAATTCCAGAGAGCATAAATGAAGAGGGGTGTGTCAACTAATACCAAAGCTGAAGGCAGCACAGAATAAAACTGGCAAGTAAAAAAAGCCAGAGATGAAGAGGAATAGGACATTTCCCTCACTTGTCAACTGAATGCAGTTCCTAAGTTTCATGATCCTAGACAGGCTTCATCTGCACTTGAATACTTGCAACACTAGTTTCCATCTTGTCCCAAATGGGAATCCTAATGTGACTGGATCGAAGTTGGCAGATCTGAGATAAATAACCAGCCTGATGAAGAAGGCAGCCCATGTCTTCTGCTTGCTACTAATAAAATGCAGAACAATTCTGCTCTTGACTTTTCCAGCTGAGCAATTTCGGAAGAAGCCACCAGCTCTGGAGGATGGAAGCATCTTGATTTTATATAATTCTTTACTTTGACTGTAAGTCACATACAAGCAATATATTACAGAAATACAAATATAATGAGAATATTTTGTTTTCCTACCTATAGTTCATTTTGCTGAACTTATAATTATACTTGAAGAAAGCAAACAATTAAATTTAACAACACTCAATTTGAAAGTCCTTTGCAGACAGAAGTTAAATACCTTTTAGAATGAAAGTTGTGAACTGTTCCTCAAAATACAAGACCAAGCTTTAATTGAGAGGTTCCTCTAAAACAGCCCTCTGAAGTTCAATCCCAGGACAGAGCTGTGAGAAAGGACAATATGCCACCTTCCAGACCCTCTTGCTGAATGAAGAGAACAACCCATAGCACTGTCACTGGTGACAATATCTAAGCAATATCTCTATTTCCAGGCTTTGCTTTTCTTGTAGCAATATATGCATTACAATATTATTCAAAAAGTATGTTTTTCATATTCACTATTAATTCACATGATGTGCAACATGGAAGCACGAGACCCTTTAATGCATAATTCCATGCTGAACCTAGTTTCCAAGGTAACCTATAGCCAAATTCACACACACAAAAACATTAACAATGTCACTAAAAGTTCCTGTCCTCGAATAGTTAAAATTACTCTATATTGCTCTGAATTACTATGTCACTGTACCCTACATTATCAAAGCAACAGTAAAGCATGGTTTTAGCACAAACAGAAAATAGGTGTCATAGCCCTTTTGAAACAGAAGTGTAATAAACAGCTGAGCTTATGTTGAAACTGGGTGCACAAAGGGACGTGAAACAGGCGTTCCCAAGTTAAGTCAGTGTAAACTAACAGCAGAGGCAGTAACATTTAGCAGGTTGGTTTTGGCACTGCACAAATAGCTGAAAGCTGTTTGTATGCACCATATGGAAATTATACACTTTCATTATATTTGAGTGGTTCTGTTGTTACTTTTTATTCCAGAAATAGCACTGTAAAGTTAATGCAGGTATCACAGAATAATTTGACATGTATTTGCTCATGGAAGAATTGACTCTAGCTGCAGTCAATTGGAGCTGAATATAGGGCATAAGCATGGCTTGTAAGATCCCCATTTTTAGAGAAAGGCAAGTAAGTTTCAGTTTTCCTTTTAGAACTACAGATTTTGTAGAGCTGGCAATTCACAAAAATGCATTTAGCACAAAAAAAAAAAGGAACCCTGCAATGTCAGTTTCTACAAACATACTTTTTATAAAGGTCATGCTGTAACTTCCTCTTGCAACATTCAAAATGCTAGAGATCAGAAGCTGTTCCTTTTAACTGGCTGCAATAGAAATCACATTTCTAATTAACTAAGTGCATGTTTTAAAAGCTATCAAGTCTGTTTAGAGTGGATAAACTGGAAGGATGACACAGAAAAAAAATTAAGGACAAGGTATCGGAGTCTTCACAGCAGCTGTTCATCTCTGAGCAACAGAAAAGACAGAGTATACTTTTTTTTTTAGATAAACAAAGTTGATCATGCCATTATCTTTTAAAGACACTCATGCAGGTGCAGTAGCAAACCACTGGAAAACATGCAGTGGTCAGACACTATAGCATTTAAATATATTTTAATCTTCACCAAAATCATCTGATTTAGAGAATAAAAAATAGACAGCTGGAAACTTACATACATCAGATGAACAAAAAAATATTCAGTTTTATCTGTCAGATTATCATTTTTAAGTTACCTAACATTCTTTAAAACTGTGAGGAGAGAGATTAATATTTCTCATCAATACATACATTTCTATACTAGGACAAAGTATTACCATGATCTAACAAATTGTTTCACTTTCCAGTGACATTTCATGCTAGAAAGTAACCTGAACTTAATGCAAATAATTCCCACCTTCTGATGAGCATTCATTAATCAAAGACGAACTTTAATGTGAGGAACTTAAATATGGTAGTAATATTCTTCAACAGTAGTTTTTCATTATCTTAACAGAATTCAAATAGAAAAATTATTGGGAGGAAAAAACTCCAAAAGGGCTGTTCCTTTTAATGTTACAGAAAGCGACATTAGCAGCTTTCCCTAGTATCTGTTGGTATCTGTCACAAAGACAGGAACTTTCCTCCTAAAAATTCTGTAGTTCTAGGTTTGCTTCTCAAGGTACCTCGAATTATATGACATGTAACTTATTACTTCCTGATTGTCATGAAAACTCATTTCTTAATGTTTTTATCAAATGATCTTAAGATCATCCTAGAGTCTCTCTTAAGGAAAGTCACTATGTGTGTATCTTGGTATCGTGAAAACCTCCACCACTGCAAAACAAAACCCTATGTTCTGCCCCACTGCAGGTTAGCTTTCCACTTGTACATTGTAATTCTAGTTGACAGTAGATCAGTGCCAAAACACAGCTAATATATCATTGTGAATGGTGAAAGCCCCAGAGACAGCAAACACACTCATGCTCCAAACAATTATCAAGTCACATGGAACCTGCACAAATAATTTTATATTCATGTTTCATGAGTAGCTTAAAGCTGAGCAGCTTGGATTTTGCTGTTGCAAATATAACACCATATTACATAATTCTTACCTCTTGAGATTGACCCAGTCGTGATGCAGCTGACACTAATATAGAGTTACCACTTGTTCTAAGTTCTGAATCTGAATTAAATGTGGCCAAGAAAGAGGGACATGGAATTAGCTAGGTTGTAAGTGACATGAAAGCAGGACAGAACTGAGAAGTGAAAATACAAGAGATACCGACTGGAACTGAAAAGAAGGTAAGGACCTTAGACAGTAACACTGATTCTTGCAGGTTGCATCATCAGCCCACTGTGTGCAGGATATGGCTGTTGCATTTATTTAGCTAGCTGATACACTGCAGGGCAGCTGAAGATAATAATCTTTCAGGAATAACTACTAGCCTTCTATTATTAATTTGCTTTTCTCAAGATGAGTGTTTTTCATTCTTCCTGTTCTACTGCTGCCATCCTTCATTTTGCTTCTAAGTATCATTAATCCTTTAAAGGACAGATTAATTCCTTTATCCTCCTAAAGGTCCATCAGAATAGGTTTTCAAAAGGTTTGTAGGCCCAGGCAGGAAGAAATCAGGCTTGTATGGATTAAGTCTTGCCTGGCCTCAGCCTAAGAACCAGATAGAATCTCAGCTACTGAGATCAATGGGTAACTTAAGCAAGGGAACACAGGGATACTTGCCCAAAGGACAGAGACCTGCACTCTCCATGATCCAACACTACCAGCAGGCAGGAAGAGCAGCACCCAAATTCACTACAATCTTGATGCCTTTCTTTTTCTTGTCAATCCTAACATTACTATCATTAGCTTCTTGCTTCAAGTGTTAAGCCATGCAGATGTGATGGAAAACACACACCATCTGAACCTCTCCTACTGCAGCTTTGAACCATTCCCATATGTACTATCACTGGATACCAGGGATAGGAGTCAGTACCCCTCCCTCACTTCTCCTCAGAAAGCCGTATAGGGCAATGAGGTCACCACTCAGCCTCCTTCACTTCAAACTGAACAAGGCCAACATCCTTTGCCACTCCTCACAGGACTCTTTCCAGCCCTTTCTCCAGCTCTGTTGCCATCGTCTGGACACATTCAAGGACCTTCACATCCTTCTGAAATAGTGGGGCCCAGAACTGCACGCAGTACTCGAGGCTACATCACTAGTTACTAGACAGGCCCACTGACATAAGAAAAATTGAATTGCTTTTGTGTAGCTTCATTTCATTTAATGCTTCCTATTGTAGTGTTTACTAGGACTCAGACATTTCAATCTGCAATGGTTTTACACTGTGCTTGAACAGTTTTGTAACTACAGGAGTTGAGCAGCTTTGTACTTCTGAGGAAAGCACTCAGATCAACTGCATGGGTTCAAAACAATGTCAGGACTCCACCTATAATTGAGAAGTCTTTTAAGATATGAACATTTCACCCTTTTCAAGGAAATAGCATAAGCAATTAGTAGTCACTCTTCATGCTTGATTTTTTAAATCTAGAATTATACATATAGGATGTGGGTTGCTGGTTTTTGGTGGGTTTTTTTGAGGGGGAGCACTGTTATAAGAAATCTGTGGTACAAAGTCATGACATGAAGAATAGTTGGCTCTAGGCAAATAATGGCAATTTTAAATTTAAAATTAATATACAGAGAAAAAGATAACATATAAATAAGCAAAGTGTTGGTATTACCAAGATTACAAAAGAATGAAAGCTAGCCAATTCTAGAATCTAGGAATTTGTTTAAAATTCATTCACATATGACTGCAAGGTCTCTCTCTGTATCCACATCCCTGCTTCTGCTTATTCTGCCCATCTCCTCTTCCCAGAAGGGTTTTTAGAAAAGTAATGGCAAGTGGTCTTACATTGTAATTAAAGATGCTTCATCCTGATTTCACTGCTTTTGAAAACCAGTAACACCTTCCAGTATTATAGTCTCTTTCACCAGAGCAGCTCCACCTGCACTCACAAGGTTAGAAAACCCTGTCTCAGGGAAGCAAACACCCTGGTGGCCAGGTATCACCTCTGCTCAAGGGACAGGTGCTTATAACAGTGTACACAGAACACAATCCAATGCCCTGCCCCAAAGGTTGTGTATATAGTGGGAGTCGCACGGGCAGCAGAGCAGGAAATGAGCTCTATAGATCAAAAAACCCCCACTGCTAAAACAGAACTCAGGCCCCTTCACAGTTTTGGAAGCTCTCACCTTTCTCATCCTGCTGTGAAGGACTAGAGTGACTGTACTTCTGTGCATACTGAGTGTTACACTGAGAGCTCCTCAGAAGAAAAATCTGTACCCCCAAAATTAGCTTCTTAGAATGAGGAAAAATTCTGCCCACCAAAAAGTATCAGCTGAGAATCATGGTTTTCTTGTCATATTTAAATCCACCTTTGTCTGGCTCTACGGGAGAAAAACATATACCTAAGAAGCAACAGCAAGTCTCGAGAAACACCTGATGCCTACTGAGAACTGCTGAGCACATGGAGACCTTTCAAACTCAATCAGCATCAGACCAGGATACAGAGCTGGCAACACAAGTGCAGGGACAGACTGCTTCGAAGAATGCTGCTTTAAAATACCTAAAACCATAGCTATATAATACCCTCCCAAAATCAAGTCTAGAATTCATGATAAAAAAGGGTTAGATTACAAATACAAAAAAAAAAAAAATCACAGGAAACCCAAAAAACACTGGATGCCTTAAGCCTGCTAGACCAACGAGTATCAATGCAATCAAATTCCAGTTGTAGGTGTTTCATCCCAAGAGAAGCACAAGCACAAAGTTTCCTAAAACATTCAATTATCACATCAGAGTAGAAAAACACACATCAACAAGAAAATAACCCATTTTACACATAAAAAACCATCTAGAGTTGTTTTCACTTGAATAAATGTAAACTTAAAACCACAGAAAAACAAAAAAATGGTTTTATCAGCCAACAAAATCCAGGCACGCTAGAGAATTGCTGTTCCTTAAGACAAGTCTTATCTTTACTAAAATGACTGGAAGACAGGATGTTTCCTTAACATCCTTAATTTGATTTTTTCTGACTTAGAAATTTTTACTTGGTAACAACTTGCCTCAGCTTCTTTTCAGGGGAGACTTTAAAATTCTTATTCCATTGCAAAAGACACTGCATTAAAAATGTAAATGAAGTATATTCAGAAGGGTAAATGTGGTAACTAGTGTCCTTTCAGTGACTTTACAGTGACTCATTCTAGACTTTCAAAAAACACATCACTAACATCACATACCACTATTGATAAGAGTAGAAAAAAAAAAGGTTTTCCTGTAATTTGAAAAGATGGAAACAATTTCTTTACTCAACAGTCACTACTTGGAAAAGTTATTAAATAGAGGTCATAGAAAAGCTTCTTTCTAATGAAATAGTGCTAAAAGTTTAAACTGTGGGGGAGGTTACTAGCACAATCATGGATTTCCTTTACAGTTGCTCTCAAAGCAGCTTTGACACGGTTAGAGATAGGGTAAATGTGACAAAATTCTCTGAATCTGTCAGGAAACACAGCAGGAGGAAGTGATGTTACTGCCTGTCCAGATCAACCTAACAAAAAGAATGAATTCTTATGGATATTTTTTGCTTTAAGATTACTCAGATGTAAACCCAGGTTTCTTTATTACAAGTATGCTCTAGACCTCCTAACCCAAACCAGCCATGGCTAATTTTGAGAGAATAGCACAAGTTACCAGCCTGAATAGAAATGGAGGGAGAGGGAGAGCTGCTGAGCAGAGACTGCAGCTGCCCCATTCTGCTTTCTTGGCCTGCCTACACTTCCACTGGCCTAGTGCTCCTCACCCCAGCCAGCAGAGTGGCTGTAGGTTGTAACTGATTTAAACTTGCCTGAATTTTTCTGTTCTTCCTTTCAGCTGCTGCAGGGAAAGCCTTAAAAATCAACCAACCCAAACACAACAAGCACAGGCCCAAAGCAACACAAGTGGACCAACAGGACTGCCCATACACTATCAGAAGGAACACTTGCTAATTAGCAAGCCAGAAATATTTGCTTGCTGTAGGTTGAAGCTATCAGAACCATTCAGCTGAAAACAAGAAAGACTAACTTCCTACAGAAACAAATCCAAAGCTTTGCTGATTGATTATATTCATAGAGCAAGACAAGGTCCATTCCTTAGCCCTGGCCCATGACATCTTACAGAAGGATGGGACAAACAGGATCAGAGTGCATGGAACCTGACCAGGACAAGCCATTTAATTACAAGGTGTGAACGTAAAACCTTTGTGAGAAAGTGATCCTGCACCTTGAATACTCTGTTCAGTTTTGTCACTCTCAATACAAGACAGATAGTGGGTATGTTTAGGCTGGATATCAGGAATACGTTCTTCACTGAGGCAGCCTGGCAGCCTGGTCTAGGGGAAGGTGTCCCTGCCCAAAGCAGGGAGGTTGGGAATAGATGATCTCCAAGGTCGCTTCCAATCCAAGACATTCTGTGCTTCTGTGTTTGCTTCCAAAAATTGCATAAGCTGAACCAGCAAGTGAGAGAAACAAATGCTGATCAAGTAAACCTTTGTTTACACACAGCATCAGGGTTTTTCTTTGTCACTTCTAGTGCTTAGGTACGTGCGACATAAGTTAAACTTCAGTTATACTTCAATTGCATGTTATTTTTGCTAAAGAATGGCTCAGAATATCCATCACGTATTGGACAACTCATTGCACTTCAATATGCTTACACAAAAGTTTAAAAGCTCAGCATCATGAGCTGAATGCTCAACCAGGATGAGACAACATTTAGAATAAATGTATTAAAAAGTAACTTTCTAACATCGTAACAAATTGACAACTTACTGCAGAATTACATCTACTAGTGAATGATAGAGGTCTCTTTCCTTCTGTCATTATTGCTAACCAAAACTAAGAGTGGCCTAGAAACTGTGATTTAAATCTAGCATTTGTGTGTGTGATGTCAGATCAGTTCTTATGTGGGAGTAGTGATACTCTGCTTTACCAATTTAACACCAGTGTCTTGCGCCTACACCTACATGAACATTTAAAAGAAAACCGCACAGTTTAGGTTAAGTGTTGCTATGACCATGTGGACCTGGCAATGAATCCCTAGAGCTTCTTAGAAAAGCACCACCCCCTCAAAAAAAAAGGGAAGGTTATGTGGTAGGTTAATTTCCTCCCTTCATTTTTATCAGCTTTGAAATAATATGACAAGTAGTCCTTATTTGTGACGCTCTGTGCATCTGTACTTTAAGACTGACACGTACATCCAAGACTGGCTAAATGTATTCAGGGTATTAAATAGTGCATTTCAAGTCATTAAAGCAAGTGCTGATTAAAAGGCCCTCTGCTCCTCACATCAGATCACAGCAATTGCAGCAAGGAGGCAGCTCTTTCTCTGATGAGGAAGAACTCACGTAGATTTTAAAATTTCCTTAAAAAGTGGCTTTTGTTTAAGCTCTGTTATCCATTGCATGTTTTAGAGTTTACAAACTGAAGCTTTCCAACTCCATTATTACTTTTTTTTTTTTATGGTGCAGGTGTTTCAAAGGCTTTTGAGCATGAATACCCAAAAAGGAAGTTTTGGTCATAAGTTTCATATTTGCTGGCAAAACACACTGGTCAAAAATATCTGCTTAGACTCCTAAAAAAAAGAATCTATCACAGTCCAATACAAGCATTTCAAATTGTGTACACAGAGTCAAAAATAATTTTTGGGAGACCTGCAAATAATGGAAGCAGGATGGCATTTGAAAGAAAAACAACACAAACTGAGTACTCACTTCTTGCCTACAAAAATCACATTGTTTAAAGTAAACCTTTAAACTTCCCGCTCTCTTTTTTTAGTAAAATGTTAACAGGAGTAAAAAATTGACCTAAACACAGCTTCTCTTGTTATCTTACAAGATGATAAATAATTCATATGCAATGCTACTGTACTTGCCTAAGTATATTTCTAATCTACTGATCACACCACCATCTAAGCACTATATGACAAAGATATGATTGCTTTTTCTTTTAACAAATTCACTGCCTGCTGCACTAGACAAAATAGTACAAAAATTCTTTATCGAAGCTCAATGGAATTTGTTTGTACATTCCATATATGAAGAGATGAAATAGATACAACTAGTTGAGAAATCATAGGGAAAAAGCCTTCTGACAATACAATAAAATCATCACCTCAAAGGACAGATTTCAGAGGGAGGAAAGGCAATGACAATACCAATTTTTTTTAAGAGTAAACTAGAGAGTAACTGGTTTGCAACTTCGGAATAATAACCAAGAAAACCCTTGCAGCAGAATTCAGACAAGACAACAGTATATGAGTATAGAAGTCAGACTACAGTAAGACATCACAATTTCTCCAAGCTAAGAAAATACAAAGAATAGTATTTTCTGGTTTTATCATCAAGGGAGAGGCAAGTTCATGGGACAGTGAAAGCTCTGAGAGGAACTGAAAATGTAAGGAACAACATGGAGGCCAAAGGATGAATCTTCAGATCCTACAGTGGTGTGGCAGCTGTAAACAGTCCTGGGTTCAAGATTTACATAATGGGAATAAGAGCTTTACAATAAATGCTCCAACACTGGTCATAGCAAAAGAGTAAGCACAGGGGAAAAATGGTTGTTGGAATCAACATAGGCATCTTTTGGGGGGCAGAAGGTTTTTCAATCTCACGTATTCATTGGTAAAAAGTACTGATTACATGGGAAAAAGCCAAAACAGAAGTCCAAGAGTGTTGCACAGAAGCAATTATTAGCTGCTCACAAGCATGCACAGTAGATTTCAGGCTTTGCTTGTACAGTCATTCAGCAATAGACCATTATCCCACTTGGCAAAGCAGTGTCTTGCATTCACAGTAGGTTAATAAGGAAAGTGGTGGAAGAAAAAACTTATAAAGGATAAAACTAACCAGTATCAAGTTACACATGGAGTGCCATCACTTGTTACCTGGATTTCTAACTCAGCAATGTGCTGCTGGAGTTCTGCCACAGCTGCAATGCGGTCTGCCTCACGGAGCCGGACTGCCATCACTTCTTCTTTGCTCTGAAAGAAGGCACAGATGGAAGCTAACAAACATCAGTTTCAGCTGATTAACAACTGTTCACTGATTTTGCCCAAAATTATAAGTAGAGAAAACTGCTCTGCGCTGCTGTGCAAACTACTGCTACTCCAAAGAATCCATATACATTTTGAACCCATGGAATTGTGTAATCATCTCATATAAATTCTAAACTACAATAATCAAAAAAACCACTGTGCAGTTCAGAAAACTTGCTGTTATCAATTTCCAGGTCCAGAAAATAGCCTTCTTGTTTTCCAGAAATACTGTGTTGTAAATTAAGAAGAAATATCAACATAATAAACAACGCTCATGCTTCAACTTCTGAATGTTTATATAACAAAAAAAGCTACACAAGAGTTAATTATTTAATCATTTCCCTTGTCTAAAAAATAAATTAAAAAAAACCCCACAAAAGCAAGTATATTCTTAACCTCATTTAGTCAAGCTATCTTAATCACAGTGTACAACAAAGCTAAGAATAAAATACTAATGCAGAGAACCTACAATCAGCCTCCCACTAAGTCTGTCTATAAATGATAAGCAGTTAGAGTTTGGGCAAAAGAGAAGGAAATGTCCTTATTCCTGTTTTATGAGGCAAGTCCTCAAGACTTAAGAGAAGAAAATAATTAATACTATATTGTCAGCAGTGTGGTACAATCACAGAGAGAGACAGACTCAACAACTTCATTAGACCGTACGGTTGAGACCAAATTGAACATATCAATGCTTATCTACAGTAGTTGCTTGAAAACATGCTATTTTATTTTTTTAAGATTTCTGTAAGAGGTATATCATCTACAGGATCCAATTAACAGTATTTGTAATCAGTGGAGTCCATTTCAGAGAAATCCATCATGTGCTAGCCAAAGTTTAGCCATTCTTGCTAAATTCTGTTGCCTGATTGCTCAAATGAAGCCAAACCGACAAGTCCACAGGATTGCATGTGTTTAACTGAAAGCTGAAGGACAGACTGGCTTGGTTTGACTTTGGTATCTGAGATGAGTCAATAATGTTGCTCTAGATGGCACTGATGCTTTATCTCAAACAGAGCATGTTCTCAATTACCACGGAACGTGATATGGTAGGTAAGACAAGACTGGGGTGGGGGCACAAATCTGATGTTGTAAATTCTTTGGCAAAACTGATTAGAAAGATCAGTGGTGAGTTTCAAAAAACAAGAGTCCTGGCTGTAGAAACTGTAGTCAGATAAAAAGGGAAAAAGATAACAGGACACACCAGTGACAGAAAAGAGGTTCCCTACAGGTGGTATGAGATGCAACTTGCTACTAAAATTTTAATTTTTGCAAACACACTTCAAACTGTCTTCTAAATGAAAAATACAAATTCCTGAAATAATGTATCAGTTCTTTATGCATAGAACAACTGAGGAGTTGAAAATCCAAATAGGTATTTTTTGAGGCACCTCTTGAAGTAGAAATATTGCTACCCAGCCAAGATGTACTGACAAAAAAACCCAGAGCACGATTTCAGATGACTTGAAACAACAAGAAGAAAAAGAAGAATCAAACATAAGTTACTAATGGAATTGGAAATAACAAACTTGCTAGATTTAAGGAGAGGCAAGGTAGAACTTTTAAAAATATTTAGTGCTAAAAAAGCTTAATACTAGTCTGTATTGCTCCATGACAGTATCTGAAAGATCACTGAAAATTTCTTCCTTTGGTTTCAATACAAAATTGTTATCTCAGCAACATATTAAATAGCTTTATTACAAGTATTTACACTGCAGTACTGTCTTTTCAGTTTAACCTTGCTGTTATTATCTGCATTTCACAAAATCCCTGAATGGCTGAGGTTCGAAGGGATCTCTAGAGATCACCTAGTCCAACTCCTGCTGAAGTAGGTTCACAGTAGTTTGCACAGAATCACATCCAGGCAGGTTGTGAATACCCTTAAAACACCTCCAACCCTGTAGGTGTTCAAGTTTAGGCTGGATGAGGTGTTGAGCAATACGATCTAGATGTAGATGCTGGGTTAGTTGGGCTATAGGCTGGACTAGATGATCTTCAAGGCCCTTTCCAGCCTTATCTATACTGTGATGTCCAGAGGAGACTCCACAACCTCTCCAGGCAGCCTGTATTTCAAGTCAAATCTCAGGTGGCACCAGCAACACTATTTAGATCACGTACAGATACTGAACCTACTTCTAGAAGACCCTAGGTACAAGTCTGCTGTTACTGCCAGAGGTCAGCCCTTCACCTCTCTAACATCTGCCTTACACTGTAGGAAGGATACACTGGACTCTTCTATACTTAGTACAAAAAAAGCCAGTGGTCTTGACCTGCGATGCATAACAATTATTCCCTTTCTACTTTAAACTTCAGCGCTTTATTTCAATTCACTTTAACATTAAAATTTCATTTTTGTCACAAGCGTGAATTGTTTTCATTAATTGTGATACAGATACACTCTTTATAGGCAATATAAAAACATAGTATTAACTATATACTCAATCTTCAATCTCTTAGGATTATGTGATCAGCTGGAGTATCAGAAACCAATCAAAAAAAAAGTTGTCTTTTTTCATATAACCCATATCACCAAGATTCTGAATATTAAAAAAAAATCAGTACGAATAATCTCAGCATAAAAAAATAACACTTAGGAAACCACTGATTATGACAAAGAAGAAAGACAGTAGAAAAAATTTCTTCTAGTTAAGATTCAATGGCTTGTTTCCTAAAAGCTTGTGATGGAGTTTGATGAGTCAGTAGAAGTACCTCTTCACAGTACTTTAGATTCAGGTTCCACTAGAAACAGGGGCAATTGGCAAGACAGCAAGAAAAACGAAAACCTAAAGGAGTCTGTTGTCTCAGAGTGTCTTTTTTTAGTATGCACATTTTTCTGAGTAGAACCACACTTCAAAGTGGGACCACAAAGAAGTAGCTCTGTCAAAACCTCGTGATTTTTGTGAGATGGGAAATTCAAGAGGATTGTGTCAAAATTTATGATTTATGCTTCTCAGTTAAGACAATTTATCCAACAGCAGCAGACAAGACTAAACTGTACATGTGTTAGCACACAATATTGTATTCAGGAGTGTATTCAGGACATTGTTTACCTTGCATTCAATCTCTGCTTGTCTACGTTTTGCTTCACTCAGCTGAGTCAGAAGTCCTTTGTTCTGTGCAGAAAGATACTGCACCTTCTCCTGTAGGTTGGCAACCTCTTGCTCTGCCCTTCGTAAATGATTACTATTGATCTGATTCTGAAATTTATGACAAAGGAAAGAAAATTAACATGAACATTTTTTATTTTAACTCTCCAAAGTCTGACAAAAAAGACTTATAGATCATTTACCATAAAAAACTTCTGATGAAAAAGCATTCATAGTTTTCTAAGTGTAATCAAAAGAGTTTGCGTGACATTTTGTTTATGACCAGGATATTCAAATTGTTCTTCAACAACGGATGACTCATTGTAAGAGCATTATGGCAAAGCTCCTGTGCATGTTTTGCCCAATTTCTTGCTCAGATAAGGTAAAGATTTTTTGAACTTGTATCCCAACTCAGCATGCATCCAAGAAACATCAGATACATCAGAAATATTATCTGTATACTTGTCTGTCCAGAGAATTCCTGAAAGCAGCATGACGCCTTAACTGAGATGAGAGCACTAGCCCAAGTCACACCGTTTGTACACAAGGCGGTGCAGACCAGTGCAGAACCAAGGCCTTTGTCTCAGCTGAAGCACAAGCACACACAGACTTGATGGGCAACACTGAAGCCAGAAGGACCTGGAAGGCCTTGTGACCTCGGTCCGTCTGTACATGTGAGCCAGAGAGCAGGATCCCTGTGCCCCCTACTGACCAAAATACAAAATAAAAGCACATGAACTGCAGTGCTACAGTATTGACACTCCAAATGAAAATTTTAAAAGCCAAGGTAAAAGGAAACTTTGGTACAGAAAAAGCAGTGCCTCTGTCAGAAATAAACAGCCATGTGCCTTGCAGTTAGCTAATCTCTCTTCAAAAACACATCCTTACATGCTCTCCTGGTTTCTGGAATTGTTAAACCTTGTCAAGGTATTGCTTGTTTAAATTTTGGATGCACAGGTCTCTTCCAAAACCCAGTTAAATTTAGCAGGTACTTCATGGGAGGATTTCTCAAAAGTCTGTTACAAGTCCTCCTCATCAACAGCACATTGTGCTTACTGACTTCAGTCAAAGTTCACTAATGCAGTAGTAACTCATCACTTCAGTGCACTTTCATTTCAGATCTCTTTGCTTAACAAATTATTCCCTCGTTATACAAAATAATTTTGGCAGTCAAGCTATGTTTGTCTTTTCTGCACAAAACTCAGCAAGGGTAACCCATACACTAGACACCAATTTCACCAGAAAATAGCAAACACTGCTACATAAACCATCAGAATAGCTGTTATCAGAATGGCCAACTAGATTAGTGACATTTTAAACACCTTAAGGACACTTTTATTGTTAAACCAGTTACAACTTAATTAATTTAGTTTCAAATGCATTCAGCAATTACCAACTAATGCCAATGAAAGATTTGGAAAGCATAGTCCTGGAAAAGACTAAAGAGACATTAAAGTAAGCTGGGCTGTATGCACGAGATTCCCCCATCCCAGTTCAACAGCAGTAAGCCCTCCCTGCCCGCAGTTTGGAATTACAGTCCTGCCGCTACATGGTGACAATCCTGATCCGAGATCTACCATTTAACACCAAATTGCCATCCAGCTCAACTCACACATAGTAGTGCTCAAAACGTACCTGTGTTTCCATCTCCATCATTCTTTGTTTGGTCTCTTTCAGCTCAGCTTGAGTTTCTGCTTCTCTCAACCGGACTGTCATCAGCTCATCCTGCAGCTCATTCACGGCATTTTTTCTGGGGGGATCTTTCCATCTTCCAGTGGTACGAGCTAGATGACGCTGGAAATACAGCATGGTTTTGCCAATAATGCCTGATAAGTCCTGATGTTCCCTTATTTCACTTAAGGGAGTTATTTGAGGACAAATAGCTAGAGTTCTCCTGTTGGTCCTAAAAGCTAGATACCCAGGGAAGCTTACTGCTTTTAAGAACAGTTAAAAAGCTGAAGACAGTCATCCCCAACTACAATCATCAGTGAATTGCAAGTGTATCCTGACAGTTTTGCCTGTTTCTAGCCATTTTTACCATTTGGCAAAGTAGGAGTATTGATCAGATACTTCCCTCCTATCAGAACTGCAAGCTGGAAGCACAGGTCCTCTGCCACCTACAATAACTAGGGACCAACTTGTAACATACTTCCAAAGTCAAGTTTCATGTGGCAGCTGCATTTAAAGATCTTCTCATCTCAGCAGCTTGATTGACAATCATTAGTTTCTACATCTCAATTTCATAGTCTTGCTTTATCATCAATTGAAAATAAAAATTAATGAAAGGGTATTGCTACTCATACCTGCCAGTGTTCCTCCAAATCTTTGACTTGCTGCCTTAGTTCTTTGAGACCCATCAAAGCTTCTGCTTCTCTTAATTTTACTGCAATCAGTTCTTCTTGTAGTCTGGCAACATTTTCCTCATCAGGGAGGGAACTGTTCCTCTGCAACAAGGATCATCCTCTTAAATACGTATTTGAATAAAACTGTGCTAAGTGAAACCCACTTCAACAATATAGACACAGAACAATAATTCTTATTACTAACCAAACTTAAGTACACATCCTTTGCAAAATAAAATCCCTCAAAAAAATCTCAAAAGTTTCTGGGTATAATGAGTGGGTATAACTAACTTCTAACTGCCAACTACAGAAAAAAAAGACAAGGTAGTAGTTTTAGGCATTCTGACTTCAAGATTTCCCTGGTTGGTATCTCCTAACAAAACATCATATTTACAAAATTTGAACACATCAAAAATATAGAGAAAAATCTGAAAGATTTTGAGCTAGTTGATAAAAAGTAAAACAAGAAACTGAAATTACACCTTAAATCTGTAACTTTAATTTGGGTTTATAGGAAAAAAATGGAAATTTATTTTCTAAGTAGGTCATTAGTGTTTGAAAAGAACAGATACCTTGAGAAAGGAACCATCCATTAATATTTATAGACAGCAAGTCAAGAAGAGGTCTTAAAGATGAAAGTGCAAGACACAAGAGGAAAAAAGACTAGAGAAAGCTAAAACACAGGAGAACACTGGGGAAAGCAACAGAGATGGAAATGCTAATAATGGAAATCTGGGGAAAAAAACAGAGGGGAAGAAAAAGGACAGTGTGTCTAATTACAATATCCCTAGAGTGAATCACTGGACACCAAATATTCAAAGTCGAACTGTGCTTCATTACTTTCTACTGTATTTCTCAGGAGTCATCTACAAAACCACTTGATTTTCCTGAATATATGTTATAATGTGACAGTTACTAGGTTTTCTTGAGACTAAAGCACATGATTAACATTACAGAACACAGCACAACAGCCATTTATTAGCATTCCATGTTTCAAAATCACAGGATCTGAGTACTGGCAAATGTAGGAAGTGTGAGGGTGTGTTTCTGAATGTTTAAATCCCTGTCAGCATAGCCATACAAGTCTCAGGTTATTCAGCAGAAATTCCCCAGATTACATGAAACATCACCAACAGCAGTAAAGAGCTGTATTGTAGGAATTTAAGGGAATTAACTTCAGCCACCGTCATGTGCCCAAGTTCATTATGACTTACTGAAATACTACTGTACATCTGAATTTGTCTGGTACATTGGAATTGACCCCACTTCTCCAGTTTTTATTTACACTAAGTTTTCAGTGTTTGCTGTCTACAAGTTAAGTAGTCTCGTTTTAGACTTTGAAAAATACCTGATATCCTGAATTCCTACCAATGGTCAGTACAGTAAAAACTACTGCACTACTAGCCCATCAGATTCTCATCAAGCCCTTCACATAATTTGAAAAGTAAATCTGGACTCCATTCACTTTGTTAATCTAATTACCTAATAAGTTTTGGCCAAAATCTGGGTATATACCACTTTAAAATTTCCTAAGGAAACTACTTCCAAAGCAAATGCAACAGGGTCTGAAATGCATGCTTTATGTCAGGTCAATTATTGTTTGTATTTTTTTCTTTCATTCTGCTGTTTTATCTTGCAGTTAACTTTTGCTTCAAAGAAAGGTAAAAGTTTGACAGTTGGTTTGAATACAGTTTGAGCTCTGGCACCAGGAAGTTTCAAGCTACCATGGCACCCAAAAAGCAGTAGAGACTTCAATCCTCAACAGTGGAAGGATTCTTTCCCTGCCCTTAATGAGATAAAGTGAAAGGTACTCAAGACCTGGGAATGGTAATATTGACCTCTTTCCTCCTCCTCTGCCAAACTATTTACATAGTTTCACATCGCTTCAGTGCTCACTCTATGCTCACTGCTCTTGTTATAATATATATATCTTGATATAATTTTGATACAGTGGATATTTCCTGTAAAGACGTAATCAAAATCCAAGTTTTCCCCTACAGTAGTCTTTAGGAATAGAAGAAAAGGGATCTGTTGTTCACAAACCTTTCCAAGTGCAAACATATCTTAGTTTTATTGCTGTCCTTTCGGGTTTGAAAAACATCTTGAAATCATGAACACATAGAAGAGAAAGTTCTAGAGCACAGTTATGCAAAGAAATACAAGGACCTGTATTCTGTTTCTAGTGCTGTTCCATACAGAGGGTCCTGCTTTGATTTACCTTTTCCATCTCTAGAACTTTATCTTGCATCTCCTTCATGGCACAATGGGATTCTGCTTCACTCAGCCTGGCTTGGACCAGCTCTTTTTCCAGCTGTAGCACAAAGTCTTCACTGTATCGTGAACTGCATTTATGCTACAAAGTTTGCAGAAATACATTTAGTATGAAGCACAGATGGTTTGAAAGGGGTTTTATATACCAGACTTGGTGTGGAAAGCACATTCAAATGTGTAAGATAAGGACTACTACCTTCAGTGCTTACCTTATATAGTGTATTAATATGTGCATCCAGACTGAGACATGGCATTGTGATATTTTGTTAGCAAACAACTGCACCTACACACAGCCAAATGTCTGACTACACTGAGACCCCTGTTACTACTGATGAGCAACAACCACACTTTGCCTCTCACTGTTAACCAAATTGAAAGATTCTCAAAGGGTTTGTGATAGGCAGAATACGATGGTTAGGAGACACTAGCTGAAGTACAAGGTTAATACAAGTAGCTTTCAATCCCTACTCACTTCAATTCTGATTCAGCAAAATCCTTCCATGATCTTGGATTTAAGATAAAGCCATGTATGCTTCAATGTATGCTTCAAACTCCAATTTGCCCCTTTCTTCACCCTGTCACACTGCACATATTCCTTCTGAGATTCAGATACATCCAACTGAACCATTTATATTCAAAACCCTCACTTCTTCTCCCAGTCAATAGTTAAAAACATACATTTTATTTCTTTCTTGGATCACTTTAAAGCAACTTGTCAGTTTGACAGATTGTCAGACTTGCTTGATAGGCAATGCCAACCTAAACCAGCATTTCAATTTCCGATTTAGGAAAAAACTGAGTGTTGAAATTCTCAAGTGCATTTGTCTAGTTACTGTGTTTACGTAGTTACCTTAAAAATTAAGTTTAAAGGAAAATAATTTAATACATTTTTGTGTTATTAACTATATCATGAAATAATTATACTATACTTGGATCACGAATTAAATTTTAATTAACAATTCAACATTAAAAGCCAAAAATTATTAATTATACTAAAGATACAGCTGTCTTACTCGATGTTTGCATCAAACAGTTCAGTTTTCTGCACCTTAAACCAGTGACAAAAATAACAGAAGAGTTTTCAGTCCACATGCTCCTGTTAAGAGTGGGACATTCCCTGAACTTTAATGCAGAAACTAAAGGCAAACAGGACAAAACAAGGCTTTACATAGAACTACATGGTCAAGGAAATAATTTTTTCATTTATTTTTTACTTCTGCATGCCAACTAAGCCTTTCATGATGACTTAAAGTACAATGCAAATTCAATTTCTTCTATTTCTTGTATATCTGTGCCAACAGGAAGCTGTGCCAAAGGGATTCATACAAAGCACTGAAAGGCAAAGAGAGCTCAGCCAGGCAGTTTTTTGTGTCAGTGAGACCATCCACTTAAGTGCTTGGCCTACTTAACCTCGCTGTTAAACACACATGAAACAACACAGACATATTGTGAGCCTTTACACTAATATTAATTTTCCCTTATGCAACACTAATTCAAGTCGTATTATTTTCAAGTCAGTGTCTTTGCCTCAGCAAGCAGGGGAGGCAGATCTAATATGAGTGTAAGGAGAGGATGGGTGGACGATGCAGACTCATTTCTGCAATTGCTTCAGGTGCTGTAGGAGCACAAGTACCACAGGGAACAACAGCAGATGCAGAGAGGAGCCAATGGCTCTCTCACATTCCTCCACTGTTTGTGCAAGTTCATCACATGGTACACATGGCAACTCTACACTTCTTGTTCCAGATTCTGCTTATGATACTTATGGAACAAGAATGAATGCAGTGTTCTCGCCTCAGGTAAGAGATCCTCTTGCAGTTTCCAGGAAATTGAGAGAAAATAGATTTTGAAGAGTTGAATACATTTTCACAATAATATGTAAGTGCATTCTATAAAAATCTAATTGATATTTGTCAAATAATTAGTAATGGAGAGTGTAAGTAAAGTTATAAATCCTGTTTCAGACAAATCATACCTTCTTTAAGTGTATCTTTAGGTTTCACCTGCCTAAGGAATATGTTAAGAGTACTTATTTATCCACAACAAACTTTAAATCAAGTCTTGATAGACTGGCAAAAAAACTCAGCCAATATCAGAACAGATTTATGTATATATTCACAAGAGTTGTGAGTTTTGCTCATTAAAAAAACAAAGCGCCATTTCAATAATTTAGTATATAAAGGTAACACAAATTTACAGTCAAATAATGTTTGAAAACTACTTCAAAAATGACTGTAGTAACAAAATGCTTTTATATATTTGCCTTAAGGCCCAGAATTTGTGACAAAAGCCACAATCCAAACACGTATTTCCAGGCACCTGCCAAACATTTTAACTACAGTAACACTTTCTTGACTATGTTGAAAAGATGTATGTAATATAAAGCACTAAAGCTGTAGTTCTAAAGCCATTTGATTCTGAGAGAAACAAGTCCTTGCTTGGTGTCACACAACTGGATTTATTTCCTCCCAACTTTTCTTAAACACAAACATTCCGAATGCGTATTATTTTGCCTGATGTAACTACAGACTGTTTCTGCAGTACACTGTAGTGCAGAGCAATTACAGAATCACAGAATCACAGAATCACAGAATATTATGAGTTGGAAGGGACCCACAAGGATCATCTAGTCCAACTCACCATCTAACACCCGTACAGAGACCGAGAGCACATCCCAGAGCATAACACCAACCTAGATCCCTCACAGTCTAGCAGCAGCTGCCTACCTAACTTCGTTTATACATTTAAGCACTAACTGTAGTAGTACTTCACTAAATACAGTATTTTTATTTTCTGCCTTAGTTGCAAATCAGAACACAGTACTAGGAAAGCATACTGTAAAATAAAGCCAAGCCTTACATAAGGTTGCAACACTCATTAACAAGCATATATGCCCTGTATCAGTTACTATGCTTTTAGTTCTTATCAGTTGTTTTAGCACGAGCTCCTGAAAAGCTCTGCATTCTTAAGTTGCTGTAACAACATGCCTATAAACACATGTGCTTCCACCTGAATGCTTAGTCAATTAAAATTCTATCTTCACACAGTATAGTTGAAGAGCCTATTTAAAAGTACGATGCAAACCAATTTTAGCGTGATCTCATTTCTCAGATTCACTTTTAAAGCATTCAGATTGACGAACTGGATAATCATTGACATTTAGAGGATCACTGGCAAAGACGAGAATTGCATTCTGGAGGTGTTCACATCCAACAGAAACTAGCTTTATAATTTAGAAGTAAAAGGGGGGAAGAACAGAATAAAACCTTCAGCACATAATTATCAAGAGTAAGTTACAACAGGCTGACTTCCCTTGCCCCTAACTCCTGAAATATCATTGCTCTTAGCGTGCCTCAAAAGAAAACTCTATTCTGTTGAATTCAGGCACAACTTCCTCAATGCAGTTCTTGATTTATCAGCAGTATGAGGAAGAAGTCACCACCCTTTTGATTGCTTGGTTACTCACTACAACTTGCCTCTGGCAAATATCTATACTTAAAGATTAGACAAGTCAAAGACGGATTAGTACCATTCCTTAGTACAATGATAACAACCACTTTAAGCAGACTGCACACTTCATAATGAAGTCATTCTGGTTCAACTATAAACTCCCTATAAATACTTCAGCACAGGAAGAAATAAACATGTGGCTTCCAGTGCTGGACCTCAGTCACAAGAATACTCCTCTACCCATCTCTGTATTCAGAAGTGCTGCAGTGCAGAATTTCCTGATAGACACACACATCCAGTAAGCACCTTCAATACTTACCCAACCAGTGATCCAACCTGTGTTATCTAATCTCACAAAACAGAGAGCATAAACTCTTGACAATATTTACAAACAAATTCATAACCTTTTTACAAAGGATATGTTAAAGCTTCTTAGAAAAAACATGGTTTAGATAATATTTTTGCTACCAACAAAAACACGTTATTTTTTTTTCATCCCAGAGTTGTTCAGAAGGGGCAGACACAGGTATCCTTAGACAGTTTTTTTTTCATATATTCCTATTCAGAAATTTATATCCAAACATTACAGTTTCTACCATGCTGAAACAGACAATTCAAGACTGGAAAATATGTAGATTAGAAAAGGTGTAGAATAGATGCTGTATCTTTAAATAAGCATAGATAAACTATTCAGCTATTTACAAGTTTACAGTCATTTTTGGTAATCGTACGAAAAGTGTATTGCCAAGAAAAAGCTACCGGCACTGCCGAGCGGCACAAAGCCGGGCACAGTGAAGGGTCACCGAACGATTCGCACCAGGTGGCGCCCGGAAAGCACCGCAGCGACTTCCAGCGGTTCCCCTTTCCACGCCTGCAAACAAAGTTAAAAGCCTCTTCCAGTACACACCGCACTAACTCAGCACAACCCAGTGAGCTCCTAATTGAAGCCATCTTGGCACTTTCACCACGTTGTCTAATTCCGACGGTTCTCAGCAGCACAGCACTATTCAGAATATACACTTCAGAACTTGCCAGCTGCCAGGCACAGGCCTCTCTATAACCACATGGACTGACAGTCTCAGTTTCACACAGACTGCTTACCATAGTCATGTTCACATGTACATGGAGGAAAACAATGCTGAAAGCATGCCAAGTAGGAAGAGTAGCTCTTAATTTAACTGCTCATTCTTGTATTTTACTTACTCTCCATTCACACACTACCTGTCCAGTCTTCTGCCCTTACAGCTCTAATCAAGCCAATTTTGCAGTCTCCAGTTATTTATGGTTTTACTTAGGATCAGTTCCCATGCCCAGGCAACCTATCAGGCCTCCCTGTCATCTCAATAAGATTCCCAGCCTAATTAAAGACATTAGCTTTAAAAGTCATTATCTGTCAGTTTACTAATAAATAAATTGAGTACAGTAGTCTCTTGTAATAACTTTTAACTGCATACAGGTCATTAACGTGGATGCCTCCAAACAACACATTCCAAAGGCATGTGAACCATTGTCATCAGACAAACAGCTGGATACCCACCCAAAAATCTAGAAACATTTCCCATTGCATTTCACTTGAAACATTACGATTTATCTAAAATGTGGCAAAGCATTACTAGACCATCTCCATCTTCCTAACTGTAATTTCTTTGTGCGTTTTTTCCTCCTAAAGAAATTCCTCAAGTTATATAAAAAGCAGCATTTCACATGCAGGGTAACAGCTCACCAATCACTCCTTGCAGCTATTCTAGAACACATACCTTTTTTATACTGAAATGCATAAGTCAGACATTTAGCTCTAGAATGGTGCATTTAAGTTTTAACTTCCTTTCAGTCTAACAATAAATCTCATCTTTACTTTTCAATACAAGTATTCCTAGAGGCTTGGTGGAAGAAGCATAAGACTGCTGTACTGGCTTTAAGGGACATGGGAAGCAGCTGCAGTATGTCATAGCTTTAAAAAGTTGTATTTTATATACATGAAATGCCCAAGACTCCAGACTTGGATACCACTTACTTAAAACTGTATGATGGTACTCACATCAATACTAGTAGTGCACAGTTTATTCGGCAAGTGAAGATTCTGAAATGGCTCCCCCCCCCACCCCTCACGAGAAGATACTGAATACTTCAAGTGACTTAGAGAAAGTAACTTCAGGCTCACAGCAACAGTCAGAAGTCTTCCACATTTTACTACCTAAAACACCAAGTACACACAAACACAAGACTACCCAGAGCTGATAAAAATTATTTTTCTGTGCACATAAACCCAAGATTTTTAATCAAGTCCTGTAGTTCCAAACTCAGGGACAACACCCTTCCACTTCAACAAGTAGTATATTTTACATACAAGGAAAAAACCAAATATAGATACCCAAAAGAAATGTTAACATGAAAGAGAATGACTTAAATGATACACTAGGTCATGGTATTGTGAATCAACTGCAAAATTTGAGTATTCAGAGTGATAATTTTCAATGGCTGGGTTCTTAGCATTAAGAGTTACAAAAGGCTATGTGTGTGTGGTTTTGTTATTGTATTTCTTTACTTTTGTGGTTGAGTTTTTTGCTTGATGTGTTTCATTGTGCATATGTTGGAAGAGGGGCTTATAAACTGATAAATTACATCTACCCAGGGTTATGGATCTCATCTAGCAGTAAGAACAGATCAAAATTTCATTTAATGAAATTTGTATAGTTTTAAGGAAGTAAATCACAATGAACAAGGATTTACAAGGACAGCACAGAGACCATGTCATGATGAGGAAAAATAAACACAAGTGAGTGAACAAGATGAGATGATGTGCTGCCAGGCTCCTTACCCATTGCTGCTGCTGTTGGAGCTCCCTGATGGTATTCTCAGCTTGCTCCAGTTTAGTATTGGCCTCATCACTCTGCTGTTTGATGGTGGCCAGCTCCCGTTTTATGAGGTAGTTTTCCTCAGCCTCCTGGGCCCTTGTCACTTGTCCCTTAGGACATAATTTTTTTTTTTAAGCACTTGATGACAAATCCAAGAAAGATTGCCTTTGTGATGCTTAGATACTTATTTCATTGGATTGGTTTTGCAAACAGCACAAAAAACAATTGGTAGAAATTCTAGGACAAGGTAGTGCTAGACAGCTGCCTTAGTCCTTTATTACAAAGTTCAGCATCTGTTTAGCAAGCACAGGTTTGTACTCGCATTCAATACAATTCCTTTCATGCATTATTACTCAGTTGTACATGCAGATTGAAGTTCACAGTATTTAATTTCAGTGTTAATACAGTGTCATAGAATCCATTTGTCATAGGAATTTGTACCAGAAAAATTACATAGGTTAGGAAAATTACTATAACGTGCAGGTATTGGGTTTATACATTTTTAGTAAAAAAAAAATTAAACAAGGATCTAGCGAGATATTAGCTCTGTATTTATTTCAAACCAGCAAAGCAGAGATAGAAAACAGCATGCAAATATGCATGCATTAATGCAGTTGAAGTCTAAGAGTAGGAAGAGAGTCATACAGTAAAAGACTAAAAGACTATACCTGTATCAATCTATCTGCCAAGGAAGCACTTTCCTACAAAGGAAAAATTCAGATAGGAATAAGGAAAGGGAAAACCATAAAACAAAGGGCTGATAATAGTGACAAAAAAGACCAAGAGATAATAGAAAGAAAATGCCCAAATTCTACCCATTTTCTGTGCAAACCTTTTTGCAAAGTCAACTCTTTATGTAAATTAAGGCAACACAGCCTGAAAGTCCCAGGAAGCAGCCTTCTCTGCAACAGATTTAACACAGTCCATCTCTGACACGAGAACATTTCAAAACCAGATTTCCATAACACTCAAAATTCACCTACAGGAGACTGGGTATTTTCATCTGAATGGCTTGCTTCCCTAATTATGTGGTATGATCTAACAGATGCAAGACTACAGTCCACCCCCAATGTGAAATGTAGGCATAATTTGAGCACAAAGGAAACTCTACTAAGCACCGCAGCACTCATGCAGAGCTACAGCTTCCAGCAAGATGAAGCAGGAAAGTTAAATGGTGCAAACTGACAGACAAGTAGGAAATGTCAACTATGACACCTAATATTTTGTTTTACTGAACTCTTGCAGTAACTTATTGAGCAGTTCATAGATTCTTTTTCCTTGCCAAACAGTTACAAAAGAGAAATTTCACTTTTGCACAGTGAAAAGCACTGCCTCCCTGCAGTTCCATTTAATTAACTCCTACTTTATCAGCCCAGAAAGCACTCAAGTTTTTGGCACATTGTACAACAGAAAAACACATCTATCCACAGACCTTCTTTGTCCTTGGAACTGTTACTAAAACTGAAGTTCGAATGAGTGATAAGAGCTATTCCTTAGAAGTTAAGGTAGACTAAGACAACCACAACCAAATCATATGGGTTTAGATGAGGAAAAAAATACTTTTAAAATAAGTTTCCAACAGAAGAACTGAATGTGTTTGTTCACACTTTATGATCTGTTTTTGAAATGCTGTGATAATGATCATCAGAATTCTTGCTAATAGATAATATCTTCCCATTTTGAAACGTTTTAATTCCAATCAGATTGGGATACTCTGAAAGTGAATTCTGAAGTTCTAAATGCAGAATTTGCAAAAGCACTAGCATCTGGCATTTCATCGTGGACTTCATAAATAAAAAGAAGATTTCAAACCTTTACCAATTAAGTATAAAACAAGGATATTTCCTATTATATATTTGCCAAGGACCTTGAAATATTATTCACTACAGCTTCCAACTTCTTAGAGAGAGCCTGCTCTTTTCCATTCATTTTATCAACATGTCAATATTAGAAACAAAAATGTTCATAAAATTGTATTTTTGCTGATAAATTTCAAAATGTGTCTTCATACGCATTTTCCAAACTAAATTCAGAAATCAATTAATTGGAATTTGACATGGATTGACTGTTTTTCAAAAAAACATAACGGATTCAACATCCGAAGTGTGCCATCTTCCAATTATGTCACTAAATTGAAACTTTACCATTTTCTTCCCTGTGAAACACAGCTACAGTAATGCCTTGCTGCTCTGCTGTTCACCATTCACAGCTTCAATACGTCACGAGTTTCTCCCCCCAGCTTCACCCTATTGACCGCTACTCTGCGGACTTCACTTACCACGGAATCCTTCTGGAACCAACCCCCACGATATTCAAGGGATTACTCTATTTTCAACTCACAAGAGCATTCAGTTTCATTTGTTGAAAGACGGTACCTGGTTGTGTTAAGATGGGCAAGAATGTTGTCATTCTAGAGCAGAGCAGCTCAGATGCATCTGCCAGAGGAAGCATCATACCAGGACATAGGAGAAGCCACTGGAGAACAATGCCTGTGTGTTGGCAATGTACCCACAAGAGTGGTCACGCTTACTTTTGAAGTTTTATCCAGTTAAAAAGAAGCCTAACAAAACATTGCTCCAGACTAAACCAATGAGAAATACATCTTTAGATGTTCTCCCCACCACACCCAAAATTACCACAAAACTTCAAAGCTACACAGAACAAGTTAATGGCAGTGTTCCTGTTCTGAATGTGAATGCTGCAAGAACACCCTCCCCTGCTGTATTCACTAGCAATGAAGCGATGCGCCTCCATCTCTCTGGTCACTGGTAGGTCTGTCATTTTGCTCCTACATAAAAACACCAAGCAACTTCAGATTTCCAAAACTGAGGATGCTCTCACAATAAACTCTTTTCCACCCAAGCAGTCCACTATTTCATGCAGTCTTCTGGACTTTGAACAGATGCTTCTAGTTCAGAAAGAAAACAGTACAACAAAAGTTGTGTATGTCAAAATGTTTGATTTTATAACCACTACGAGTCAGACATAACCTTACACACATTTAAAGCACTGACCCTAACTGTTTGGTTATTGCCATGCTATTTGGCTAAGCACCATTAGTAAACACCATAGATTATAAGGAAAACAGTAAGGTGTAATTCTGAGATTCTCATTTCATATAATAAAATTGCCATCAATTTAAATACAAATTAACACAGACTGAATATAATCCCCAACATACTCACTTTTTCTAGTGTTTCGATGCGCTGTTTTAGGAGTCTGTTTTCAGTTCGTAACCTCTGGAAGTGAAACAGTTCAGAAACTCATTTCTTAAAGTTATTAATTGAAAGTCTGATAAAAGCCAAGCAAGCTAACAACATTTCTAATCTCATCACATCTATGAAAATCAATATAAATGCAAAAATAATTACTGATCTTCTTAATTCCTTTTATATGACATACTAGCTCAAAACATGAGTTTAAACAGCTTGGTAGAGCAAAGAGGAGACAACATCTCATGTTACACAAAAGCATCTGCATTGCATAAGCTGAAAGCAGGTGAACCACAGAGCTTAACCCCCCACTAGCCTCCCATCACAAACAGAGCCGAAGTCTTTATGGTGAAGGGATATGGAAGTGCCCTCCCTGCACTAGGACAGGCTAACAAGACAGCTACAACGTTTCCTTCCTCTTCCTCGCAATACTTGATATTCATCTATAAGTTATACTGAGAATTATTTACCTCAGATGCCCCAGAAGTAAGAACGAATTGTACTGAATTACATACTTTACCAGTGCACTTGCTGTAAATTTTGGCAGTCAGCATTCAGACAGAAGAGATAGGTACCCCTCAGAATACAGCCTTGGAGATCAGTTCACTAAATGGTTTATTCTGCCAGGCTAAAAAACAAACTCAAAAGGGGCTTGGATTTTCTATCTCCCTAAAACAGTGTCTACATAGATAATTTCTGACTTAGCAGAGCTTATTAGTAGCAGAGTCTCAAAGTAGAAAGTAGAAACAGGGGGCTCTGTTGTTGGGCTTGGTTGGTTGGGGTGTTTTCATTGTTTTTGGTTTTTTTTTTCATTGGGGTAGGGTTGTTGGTTTTTGTTTGGGGACAGGTTGGTTACTTTGGGGGCTAGGGAAAGAAGCAGAGAAGGATTTGAAATTAATTAAAATACTAGAATCTAACATTACATTTGTCTTTCATATGGTTTTGTTCTGTCCTAGAGAGCTGTTATTTGAGCCCTGCAAATCATCTGATTTCAGATGCCATTGCAGCAGAATATCAATGCTGCTAATGCCTTTGCCTGGGACAACACTAACAAACTGCCTGAAAAGGCTCAGAACACCTTTGTGCTCCCAGGTGCATGTCACAGTCGTTTTCCTGAAGAACACATGCTTTAAAAACTGACACTGGAAGCAAACTGACCAGCAGTGGACATAAAGAAGGAAGGCTGTTCCTCACTCTCTCTACCAAGCTTTTTTTTGATACACTTGCCCATCATTTCTCCCACTGCCTCTGCTCACAAAACTGTCTAAAAACACAAGAAAGAAAATCCAGATCAAACAACATGCCGTGAAAAAGGAAAAGAAAGTATCAAAAGCCTATTTATGTCACAAAAGCAAAAAGATGCAGTGATTACATACAGGAAGTAGGTCAGTTACTAAAAGGAAAAAAACCTGCACTGGCAGGTTGGCTTTTTCCCCCACAGTCTGCATTAATTGCAAAAGTTCCAAGAGAAAAGGTGACTGCAGACAGAAGAGACTCCATCTTGGGTCCAGTGCATAAGAAAAATCAAGATCTCAAAATCAATGACAAACCACTCAAGTGCATTCTGACAAACCATCTTAACGTGGGCCATACAAAGCTGCTGTGTGGGAGCATATTTAGAGCCTCTGATAAATGAGCCCATCAGTAATCAAGTTTAACCACCAGGAAATAAGTATGGCAGGTCTCCAAAGACACTTTTTTCCATGTTCACCAGAAGCCTCAATAATTTTGCTGTAGATGTCCTTTGTGAACAGACATCTCAAAAACAAATGCTGAAGGCAAACAATTTGGGGACCTAAATTACACCTCCATGCACAGATCAAACATGTAAGCCCCCAGCAAGGAATTCAACTGATTCATATATAAATCTGTTGAGGCTTTCTTACTTTAATTTCGACTTGTTCTTCCATTTCTTTTGTCTTTATTGTAGTGTACTCCTTCTCTAACCTAAAAATTAGAAATAGTAAATTATGATTAAAAAACCTGTGGATAATTTACTTGTTGGTGTACTACCCAACATAGCAGTAGAACAGAGATACAAATTAGTGATATTTCCTCTGAAATGCTTAGAGTAGACATTAAATCTAAACACAGATAGGTATTAACAAACTCTGAACCAGCCCTCTGAAGTGCAGGAGTTTCCTTGTGTACATTACAGTGGCTGTGATTTGGAGCTACTTGGTAATAACCCCTCAGTGTAATACAATAATGGCTTCAGCCAAAAGAAAACAGAGCTTGGAAAGTCTGGAAGAAAAAGATGGAAAGAGATTTGAGAAAAATATCTCGAACATGAAACAACCCTGGCCTCTCTCCAGCAAACCACAAAGTTGTCCCCATGAAAAAGGTGGCACCAAAACAAGGCAAGCTGAGGTACTGATGCCTCTACAGAAGGCAACGAAGGAAGATTAGACTCAGAATGGCAGGATTTTCAACTACATACACTTGTACTGGTTTTTAGAGAACATCTTTTTCCTGAAAGCTTTGTTACTACTGTTTAAGGAAGACTGATCACTCTGCTGGTTACAGGCTACTGACAGAAGGATCAGCAAATTCTTGGAAAATAACTTGGAAGAGCCTGGCACAATCTGCAGTGAATGTAGAGTACACTGCAACCAAAGGGTGAAGCACCAGACTTATCCCTGGCGATACGTGCAGCTTGGCTTTGCAAAACAAGAATTTCCCAAAGGCAGGAGACACCTACAGCTAACCTTCACAACAACAACAAAGTGGTATTCTTAAGATTTCAAACCCCAAATGAAAGTCATTTTACCATTATCAATGGTATTACAAAGTTTCATCAATTTATATTTGAAACAGGACTAATTTTGACCATACATGCACTCTTTAGTGCTGTGAAAACTTTTCCAGTGTCTGAGAATGGAGGTCTCTAGGATTTAGGCCAGACTGAAGTTTAATCTTTCGCTGCCTCACCATGAAAACAAAAAAACCACACACCCCCTCCTCCCAAAATCACCCCCCACCCAGCCTTCCTATTCAGTTTCCGTTTACAGAAGTGCTGTAATTCCCCATAACTTGCAGTTTTCTTCAAGAGCTTGTTTGGTTATCTTTACAAGAGTTATCTTTACAACAGTTTTATTATAATGAAGAAAAATCATAAATACGGCTTCAAAATTATTTTCTTGCAGACAGAACTGAAATATGGACAATTGTAAATTAAACACTGAATAACTAGTTTTAAAGATAAACAAACAGTAGATCAGCAATAATATAATCTATTTTCTCACAATTTTATACCTACTTTTTCATCTTTTTTGCATTGTATTTGACTTGGTAAGATGCTTGGATTAATTTGTCTGGACCACTGTCAAACTGATGTGGAATGACCTTTTGAAAGTGCTAAAAGCAATCAGAGCACAAGATTACATATAATTAATACTGTGAGGAAATACACACACACTACACATTTAAGACATCTCTTAAAATTATTATAATCATAACTTACCTGTAACATTCCTTCCATGTCCAGTTGCAGTAATTCTGCCTGGTTCATCTGAAGTAGTGCTAAACCTACTCGAAATACTATCTCTAAACCCTGAAAACAGAAGTTAAAGAACATCCAACAATTATTCACAGCATTGTCAATAGTACAGCAGCAGTCTGGCTATTTGTCCTAATGCCAGACACCCCCCTCAGAAAGGCTAATGCTGAGGTAAAAACTCAGGTGACAGGAGTTCTCTAGGTCAGCTCTGTCAAATATTTTAAATATATCTAGTAGAAAAATACTTAAGTACATCTCAAAAAGGTAATTTTAATTTCAGACATGGTACAATGCAGTTAAACTACTGAAACAGACACAAGTATATCCTATCTTGGACATTCTTGAGGGCAAGCTGAAGGATCCACCTTGACTTACAACTCTGTGAAAGATCACAGAGCATAAATAGACCATAAGCTATGATTTGTTACTAGTTACAACAATGCAAAGCTCCAATCCTAAACACAAGGCAACATAGGTGTCTTTGTGATAGTGACACTGAAAACTTCCATAAATTTCTTTGGCTACTGTTCATCATCCATTCAGGGAAAGTGACTAACACTCCCTTTGTTGGCCCATGGCACTTTAAGCAGCATTACTTTCCACTGCAATTTTACTGCACTACTGAGAAACTGATGTCTCTGCTGCAAGCAATGCTATTGCACTGCATCCAGAAACAACACTTGGTAACCCCTCGACAGGCTCAGAGTACATTGACAAACTACCCAACACAGACACCTTCCCCTAAAAATCATCTGATCAGTGTAAGAACTAAAAACCAAATGAGATTTGCCTATCATAAATGGATTTACTCCACCATCTAACTAACTGCTTGTAACAGATACTCTTAAAATATAACATATGAGCATTTAGTAGATACCTCAGACATAAAGATATCAAATATTCTTGTTGCAATTGGTAGTGGAAAAGTTGTAAGGAATATAGTTAAAAACCATGACGATGCATACATAGAAGTGTGAAAACTTTGAGACTGAAAGTGCACATAAAGCTCCGGAAGGTGCTCCTGGAAAAGAAGAGGAATAAAACCCACAATTACGTTAAGCTTGTACTTTTAGTGCAGACATGTTTTTGACAAATTCTGAGTAAAAGAAGAAAATTATTTAGTGCAGACAGCATCTTAGTAATACAGGACTAGGAATATCACTCATCATCATCAAAAACCATGCAACAGAAGTCCCAGTATAGAATGTCCTACAGCACTTCCACTTTGCAAAGCACAGATCACAAAAAGACTTCCTGATCCTAATAGGAAGTCACAAAGCTTGTAACCCCCTAAGTAACACCTAGAATGGAATAAAAAGAGATGGAAATACCTAAGGCTATGTAATATCCAACCCCTCATCATGTTTAAACTGGATCACAAAACACAAACCTATTTTTCTCCATCAACCTGAACAAGAGGAAAGTGCTCTGTATTCCAAATCTGAAATCAATTTCAATTCTGCACGTGAGGATACTACATACTCAGATTCCATCCTTTAAAACAGCTATAAATTGACTATGAAGACTTTGACTTCCAGAGTCTTCAATCCAAACAAAATTAGACTTCCAGATGCCTAACTGCAGCGACACAAATCCTCATGCTGCAGTGTTTAAAGTCAGTCACTGTCTAGCAACAGTTTAAAAAAAGGTATCCCACAGAGCCATATACATTTACTTCAGAAGTTCTGAAACTAGCTACTGTCGAGAGTGCAGCCTGTTAGCCAGACACGCCTGCTCTTCAACTCTCATTCCCAAGTTCCTTATTAATAGTTATTGAAGAGAAAGTTTGATAATTTTGTACGTAGGTACCTGTATCATGCATTCAAACTGGTACATACAAAGGCCCAGTTCAGCCATGCTTGGTTTAAAGAGTTCTCGTAGTCTGTAATCTTGCATTAATTTAACAAACACACAGAATGCCTCTTCTTCTGGCATCTACATGAAAAACAAAAAAGCACAGTAAAAACTCTGGACAGATGTAATGATATATCAGATTAAGTGCCTGTGAGGGTTTAGGGTTGGGGGTTTGAGTGCGTGTGTGTGTGCAGTGGAGTTTTTCTGGTTGGTTGTTTGTTTTGAGGTTTCTGTTTTGTTTAAGGGATTTACAACCAATTACTGGAATGAACTTTTGTATATACTAAATTCTGTCAAATTATTTCTGAACAAATGGAGGTCTACAAATTTCTTATTGTATACCCTACTCTGTCTTAAAACAAAACCTGATAATACAACGGCAGCTTTAAGATAATCAAATCAAGTGTGAAGTTCCATTTGAACTCTGAGGAGATTCAATGTAATAGAACTGAAATGAGAAGTTCAGAGATACTTGTAACATCACTCACCAGAATAGCTTGCAAGCCTGTATTCCTACCTTAGCTTTGAGAAATAAATGTCTTCGCCCACTCCAATATAGTATATTTGCAAACAGAATGACAAAGTAAATTTAATTTCATTTGCAGAGTAAACAGCTGCTCTTGACAACTCCATTTTAACAAAATTATGAAGGAAAACTCTCATAAAAATTCCCAATAAATCATCACAATCTATTATGCATTCTGGCAGGGATTTTAAATGTTGGCATATTTTGTAATGTTATGTTTACCTGCATAAGCAGTAATCCAACTATAAAAGCACTTCCTTGACAGTATCCAACCTCACGATCCACCAAAGAATAAGCCTAGAGAAATGAAGTTAAAAGTCTTTCAACAATTAAAACCCCATTATCAATAAGAAGTAATCATAGTTCATCCTGCTATCTTGCTAATAACTTACTCTTCCTTTTCCTAAATCCAGCAAGGGCAGACATTCTATTCAGAAGTTTTAGTCAGATATCATAATTGCTACCTGCAATTATGGTATCTACCAAAAAGGGGTGTGAACTCTGCTCTCTGATCCTCTACAAAGCTGAGACTAAGGCATACCTACCAAGAATACAGCCAGTTTTCAACTACAGGAATTTACCCAAAAGTACCAGAGACAGCTGGCATGCAACTCACACCTGGTCACTACTTCTAAAAGAGACAAATCAGCTAAAGAAACAAGTTCTCTTCAGAAAAAAAATTGCTGCAGTTTTATTTACAGGTAGGTGACATGTGGTAATCTCCATGCATGTGGCAGCTTCATTTTTGAGTTATGGAAGTTACTATGATCTGGAAACCTGCTAACTTTTCTGTTAGCAGTTTTGCATGGAAAAATCTGTCTTTTTGTAAATTTACGCTCTAGTACCATGAAGATAAAATAATGCAGACAATTTCATGTTGGCATTTCTTATTTGGGCACTGGAACAACTGACCACTAGCTTGTACGTGCCACTGCTGCTATCACTTGCAGGTTCAGAAATACCTGAAAACTAAATACTAGTTCTGCTTGGAAATGTTCTTGTCAATGTTGTTTACTTCACAGCACAGTTCATTCCATTATAGTATCAGCAGTTAGCATGTGACTTTGTTTTAATGCCAACTTCATGGTTTTACTTTATAAAAAAATCACAGAATATCCTGAGTTGGAAGAGACCCACAAGGATCATCGAGTCCAACTCTCAAACAGCACCACTGCCTCCCTGGCAGGAATGGAACTCCCGCTCTCCTGCATGAGAGGTGGGATACTCACCCCTGTACTAAAGTGGATTTTCTAGGAATACCACTGGAAGCTCTCTTTGAAAGCTCCTTAGAATGTGATTTGTTAAACCATTTCAGTATCAATGACTAAAAAGAGTAAGTTGACAAAAACTTAGACACATGAAACTAGTGTAAGTTTACTCTATACAAGGCTTTTGTGTGTGTTCTTGTGGATATATTTTCACGGGCTGAAATAGCAACTCACCTTCATTACATTGAACAAGACCTCCTGCCCAAGGCTATCTTTTTCTTTGAAAAAATCATGTTCAGGGTATGTTCTAGCAATGTCCCTTCTTATTAATTTTTCACAAGGAGATGTCATTTTCAGCAGCTCTGAATACTGATCCTTGATTGGCATGCTTTGAGCGCTGCATAGAAGTTGCCAAACAATTGCTCTGAAGTGATGAGGAATCCCTTTTCGAACAAGCTCCTGTAGCACAAAAAGACAATGTACATTTCCTGAAAATGTAAGCATAAGCTGAAAGAACAGAACACTTGGAATTAAATTCCTCACAAGGTCAGAAAAAATTTACATCACGGCAAAAACTAATCATACAGTTTGTAACACATAAGTAAGTAGTCTCTGAATAATAATTTTTAGTGGTTACATTAGCTAATGGCAGTAGTAGTTGGCAAGGCAACACCTCCCCAGCCCCTGTCCCGCTCCCACAGCAGCCAGCACAGCTTGTAGATTCAAATGTTATCAGGGTACTTGTCTCAGTTAACATATATTAAGAAAACCCAAGCAAGGTATACATACAGTTTGTATACTGTAATGTTTTAACTCATTAACTGCACCGGTGGAGAAATGGAGCAGAGCGAGAACTTAAGAGGAAAAAAAGTTACAAACAGCAGTGCCTTTGTCCCCCTAGGACTGGCCAGGTGGGACAGGGGTATCTCCAGTGCATTCCCTGCTGCAGCCCTGTGGCCGGCCCCCCACACTCCGGCGTTGATTCGGCTACCCCAGCTTGGACCAGGGCGGGCACTGGGGGGACGTGACACGACTGCCTCGCTCAGAGCGGAGCGGGGCAGGGCAGGCAGAGAGCGGACACGGCGCTGGCCAAACTGCTGCGGCCGCCTCACTCAGAGCACATCAGGGCAGACGCAGCACGGGCAGAGCAGTGCACCCATGGTTCATGTGGCACAGCATGGGGGTTGATTTGAATATTCATGACTGTCAGCTCACGCAGGTGCAGTCGCAAAACAGGCCTCCTCAAACACGGAAAAATCACGCCATGCAGAGGTGAAGCTGCTATCCGGGGGGCATGAAGTAAAGAGGGCTGACTGTATTTCCTAAAAATGTCCACTCTAAGACGAGCCCTAACAAATCAGCCTTACACACCTGTCTCTAGTTATCCTTTGTCAACACTGCATTATTGGACTGTATATCAGTCATCTAAAGCCTCAAGGGCTACTAACAAAGCAAGAAACTACTTGATAATGCTCCATTAAGTTACCATGTACCTGCTTGACAGAATAACAGGGTTAACCCCTCCAGCTTTGCTAAAAGCAGAAAACCCACCTACTAGGCAGCACTCAAGCGATGCTGCTCTACACAGTATTACATGAACTGAACAGTAGCACTTAAGTCATCCTTCAGAATCCCTCCATAAACAGGAAATGAGTTCTGAAGTGGATTTAGGGATGTTAACATGGAACACATCACCTATGGAGGAAGGTATAGACACCTATGTCTAGAAAACTTCTAATAACCTAAGACCAGCTTTTGTAGCCAGAGCAAAGAGAGTGCCTGTGTTGCTACCTATGTACCTACCAGCACAACCAGGAAATACATATGGATGTTCTGATACTCCAATGTAAATGCAGACTGACAGAGTTCAGGCTGACTTTGGACAAAAAAATACTGAGAAATATTTCACTAGCAAAGGAAAACTTGGCTATTACGTAGCAATATAATGAAATACTCCCTGAAAGTTAGCCAAATACTCCCCAAATTGTACTTGTAGCTTTAAAGAACACTTGAAAGGGTTCAAACAAATCCTAACTAACCATACCTACTTACTACTCTCTCACTTCTCCTGTCTCTTGCCAGGTTCATGTAGCCTTCTTTTCATGGCCTTTTGGAACACCTTTCCAGAAACTGCTTTCCCTATGCAAGCAGGAAATCTTGAGTTCATTTTCTTCCCTTGTTTCCTCTCTCAAGTCATGTTCACTCTTCACAACTGCTTCACATAAAAGATACTTTAGCCCATTGTTCTGCCTTCCCACAACCTATTCATAGACACACATTTCAGACTGTTCAAAAGACCCTGACATTTGTATTCTGCACATAAAACTACAGACTACAGCCAATAAAGAACCGAAGCAGCACAGACTTGCCTACAAACAAAAGAATCTCATGCTGCTGTACTTGCTGCCACTGAAATATGGATATGTTCAAGCTTTTTAGCTTGAATCTCAAGTGTAATTGAACTCTGCTTCTGTACATGCCCACAACTAACCCAGACTGGACACACTGGTCAAAGTTTGTCCAATTCACTGAGGATTTAGAAACTATGTGCTCTTCCACCTAAGGCCATCCCTGGGGTCAACATACTTGGCATGCACAAAAAAACAAACTCATGGGAGCCTCATACAGCAGAATTATCAGCTCTCCTATTAAGAATGCTTTAAAAACAGCTGATCAGTGGGAAAATAATCACAGCATCAAGCTACCAGATGACCTTAAGATGACTTTGAGTAATTTCATTTTTGGAAACATGAAGCTAATCACCCCTGTACTCATGGAAATCTCTCATTAGAGAGAGACTAAAAGCTTGAGCATTCAAATACTGATTCAAATTACTGATGCAGTAAATGCATCTAGTTTTCAGCAGGAGACATTTGCTGGGCAACAGTTACATAGGAAACACTAAGGCTTAGGGATGCAACAGATAAAACTGGAAGTTTTGGTGTTTTTTTGATTAAGCCGAATAGGAAGATATAACAGTCTCACTTACATTACAAATACATATATCCAAAAAACCCACAGTGTCCAACTACTACCTTAACTTGCTTTTCTTTCTTTTTCCGTACATCTTCCCATTCATTCACAATCCTTCCCCACAGGATCCACGAGTCTTCTTCAAGGTGGCTGAGATTGCTGGAAGCAGAGGAACTAGATACAAGAGAAGATCCACTATTTCTTCTTGACCCATTTACTGACCGTAAGGATTTGCTATCTGTTTCCAAGAGTCTGCAAAGAATGCACAAAAAAACTAAATTCAAGTTCTTCTAATCGAAGGATCACACTATTATTTATGTATTTAGAAGTTAGTTCGCTCAATCTCTTGACAAAGAATGCACCCAGAGGTTCAGTGGCACAATTTTTCCAGCATTCAGTTGGACTAAATTTGAGAACTGTTTCAGGTTACTGTTTTCTCTTGCGATCTCCAGTAACACTGCAGACAGAGCCGTTCACACTGCAGTATTTTAAGAAATAAAGATGTCGCCCACAGCTGTCATGCATCATACTGACAAAGAGAACCTGAGGAAGTTAAATATCCTCACTGATAATGTCAAATATCTAAGTACTTCAAAAAATACAGTAGTTTAAAAGACAATATTAGCCTCCTAAAAATCTGCATGATTACATTTTTTTTTAAATTGACTGTGTAAATACAGACAGAATAATTAAAACTTGAAGCAATTTTAAAACACCTGAAATTTGCAGACAACTCTTCACAAATCAACATGGTGGTTTATAAACATGAGGGAGAAATCCAGAGCTAAAGACTAAGGGCAACAGAGGTGATTAGTACAGCTAATGAATGTTTAATTAAAGCATAGAGTTCAAACGTGAGAACCTGTGGGGTTATCAGCAAAGTGTACATAAAGATGCTCCAAGTGCTAGACAAGTTCCTGAAGAGACTCCTCTGTCAGCTGGTTGCCATGGCCCTCAACTTGTCAAAAAGCTGGGATTCTGGGAAAAAGGTGTGCTTTGTTTATCCTCAACTAACATTGAGCCCCATAAATAAGGGGAATTTTTCTAGACCACGTACATATTAAGAGCAAGAATTCAGACTAACTTGAAAGTGTTTTGCTACACCAAGAATTTCAATTGTGCTTTAACTTCCAGGAATTCCAACAACAGTATATCAGAGCCACATGGCTGAATAATTTCTCAATACATCTGCACAAAACCCATCCCCCCAGCAGCATTTCAGATATTTGATAAATTATAACCTCAAGTATATTGTACCTGAGGTGGTACACGAAGCTCAGCATACCTACGGGTCTTCAGCTCTCTGCTACAATAGAGATATTTATCCCAGCTTCCCCAGCTTTCACCTACTGGTGGTTATCAAAGTGTGAATTAAATTACTTTTTCCCTGGAACACAACAAGTACAGTCTGCGGCAGTATTTTGTTTGGAAAAGAGTTGAATGGTAATGCCTTCAGAAAAAAAACCAAAGCTTTTTCAAGACAAACTTTCATTTAGTCTGTATAAATGGAATGCAGAAAACCTAGTCTAAAAAAAGTAGTTTAAAAATCCATTTTAAATGTTTAGAAACCTGGTTTATACTGACCCAGAATGAAAATTCGGTCTGGAAATCTCTCAATCCAAGACAATGCCTAAACATCAAATTCAAAGTAATCACAGAGGAAAAACAAGCATAGAATAAACATGAAGATTACAAAAACAAGGTTCTAACTAGTCACTTTTAGTTTTCACACCTTTCTATGGTATTTATGCTAGATTTCTGTAATTTGACCTTACCTGGATAAACTCATGGTCCTTAGACTTGAAAATGGGAAGTTCTTTTCACAGTAAGTAGCAAGTTCTGTAACGTTTAGTCACTGTTTTCTTTCATTTAAAACCTTATAAATGATTTACTAATGCCAAACAGTTCCACCAGGACTCTGGACTGAACTACCTTATTATTCTGAGGAGACTTTCACTATAATTAGATTACAGAATGCTACAAGACATAGCTTGATACAATTTGAGCTCTTCCCTTTCCTAGCTGTTCAAATAATTCATATTCTCCTTACTGACATAAAAGCCAACAATGAAAAGGAAACCTTTAAAAACATCCATCATCAGCAGTTCTTCCAGCAAGCAGAAACAAGAATGGTTCCCTCTGAACAGAATACAGTTCTCTGTCAACAAAGGGCCACTGTGCTAAACTGCAGTCACAAACTGCTCTGAAACTACAGTTAACCCCGTGGAAGAGCATTAAATTTCAGTATTAAAGAGCAGTATCTCACAAGGAGAGGTACACTTGATAGGATAGCCCCTAATTAGCTTTCACACACAAGACTAGTGTGGGACTGAACAACAGGTCTGGCTAAAATGAAATAGAACCTGACAAGATTTGCTAGTTTATTTACTAACTGCAACCTGAGTTGAAAAAGAAAGCCCAAGCTCACATTCTTTCTTCAACAAGCCAGCTACTCTAACTGCAGGCCTTAAAGAGATGACTCTGGGTGTAAAGACATTATGCTCCAACACAGATAAGCAGTCCAAAGAACAGTTTGTTTTTCAAATAAAAGTCACTTTGTTGTGAACAGAGTATAAAGCCTCAGATTAAATGCAAATTAGCTTTCTTAAAAGTACTATTTAACTCTTTTTTGCTTCTTTTGGTAATTTTTCATTTGCACAGCAAAAATTACATATATGTAGCTCATCTTCAAAAAGAGAATCTCAAACCACAAGGAAGAGAGGATGAGGCAGTTCTAGAACCTTCCTTCAATTCTCAGGCAAAAGCTGGACACAAATAACAAATTCCCTGGAAACTGTACTGCTGTTAGGCTGCAGAATACATGAGAGGACACTAGAGAAGACTTGCCAGGTGACATAAAGGCATTAGCCCCTCCTCCCCCCAGTTACTCTTTTCCTCCACTGGAAGTTACTGCACCAAAAATAGAGTCCCTCAACTGCCTCGGAGCAAAGTCCAGCAGGCTCACAGGAGCTGGGGCAGAAGTTAGTTTGAGCTAAATTATCAAACCCTGCACTTCACTACAGCACAGGGACAGCCACCCTCAGCAGGTATCAAAGCCCTGTAGATACCTGCCACGTCTAAAATCTATTTAGAGTTCAAGTTCTTTGCAGTCAACCTCTCAAAAACTACTGAAATGTATTTATCAAATATAACCAAATTTCAAAAGAGGACAGATGACTTAGAAGTCCTGCCTCAAAAGTGCAAATAAGAATGAGTTCTGAAAATTCAGCATTAAAAAATTATATAGAACAATTCCATTTCTTGGTGAGACTGAATTTGCAGTCACTGCATGTCAAGAGCAACTGATCCACCTGAAAGTTGCACCTTGGATTGTACACAGTGCAAATAAATATGTGCTCACGGAAAGGCTGCCAAGAAAACAGTTACTTACTATACAAAAATAAAAGGTGAGAGGAATGGAAAAGACAAATTAGGAATTTACTTTTCATTTAGGACATTATGCATCTGCCAGCACTAGTGTAACAGCAAGAAGATGGCTGAGCACTGTTCTGTCTCTATACACAGCAGGTTATGTAGTTAAGGAAAGAACTGGGGAAAAATTGAAAAAAATAGAGAAAATTGAATTGAAAAACATTTCAGATTTCAAGAAGCTAATAGAAAATACAGTTTTGATCTTAGAAGGTAAGCAGGTTTTTTAAAAGTCTCATCTCTGAGATACTGTCTTTTAAACTGGATACTGACAGACACAGACTCAGTGTAATTTCTTACTATTAGAGCAGCTGTAAACACTCCTGTAAAACCAGGACAAGAGAACATTGTTTAGAGTTCCACAAAAACAGAACTTGTAAAAACATAGCGCAAGAATACAAGTTCTTAAACCTTAGGGCCTTCAAACTGAAGCCCCCAATAATGGCCTCTATGCTGCAATTGCAATAAAACAATTTCAGTGCCACTGCTTTATTTTGAAGAGCAAAAAGTTTTCCACTTACCTGTTCTGCTCCTCAAGTTTTGCGAGTAATTCCAAGTCGTCTGGGCTCAGCTGTGTTGGAGAGGATGGTGACAAGGCGGGTGTAGACAGAGTGGTAGAGGAAGATGTCGTGTGTAACGAGGCAGATGGACTTGCCACCTGACTGGCCATTTGACTGACGGTGTGTGACACTGTGTTCTTCACCCATGAGAGAGTGGAGCTCAGCTTTCCTGCAACCTTGTCTGTCGCCACCTGTTATGACAAAAAGAAGAGGATGCAAAAGTTGTCCTTTTTTAATGCCTTTTTTCCAGGCAACCTGCTGCTCCAAACAAAGGAAAAAATACACAATATGCACAAAGTGACACGAAGATTATTTATTTCTCCAGAACCCCCAAGGCTGCCAGAAGTCACACAAGCATCAACAGCAATACAATATTAAAGAAGTAACATGCAAGTATGCTGCTCATCCACAAAGACAGACTCAGAGAAATTCCTGATATACTCACAGAGCTCATCTCTGCAGTACAGAAATACCACAGGATCCAGGATCAGCTCCGACTTCCCATTACAAAAATAAATAGAAATAAAAGCTTATTTTAAAACACCTTGATAAACTAATAATGGCACAGAAACTGTAGAAAAATAGATACAGAAACAGTCAACTACTTTACTGATAGACACTGAAGCAGCACAAGTAGATATCAGTATAAACTCTCCAGGCCACCCACTGCTCACCTTCACTAATCCCTACAGTGGCAGGGCAGAAGAATAGAGGCACAACATTTCTAATCCACACCAAAGAAAAAGATCCTCTAGCATCTGCCAGTGTGCAGAAAACAGGCATGAAGTATTTATGCCCATGAATCTACAACAGCTTCTGAATGTCCCACAGGACAGCATCACACTGCCAGCTCTTCTCTTTCCTCACTGTCTCTTCAGGTCTCTGGTCCCCAATCCCATTGCCAGCACCCGGATAGGTCCAGGGTTTTGAGGGAAGAGCAAGAGATGTTACTCAAGCAGGCAGTCAGGGAAACAGTGGGTTTGAGAGAGCAAAGGTTAACTGGCACTGATCATTATCTGCTGCTACTTCTTGGCCAGTGTTGGGGGGGGTAATGCAGCCCAACAGAGCCACTGCTCATTCAGGAAGAAAGAGAGCAGCCCTTTGGGGGATTTTCTGGTGAATCCCTCACTAGAGCTTTCTTCATTAGCTGAAAATTAACTCAGTTTATTTCTTCCGCAGCCCAACTCAGAAAATCCAGATGCACTTTAGAAGAAGGGGAAGCTGCCTCCAAAGGTTAAAACTTGACAAAACCAAGGCTGAAATTCTGAGGTGGCGTTGCTGGCAACTGCATATTTCTTTTGACCTTTGCTGAAACACCGAGTTTCTCAATGGTTTCCACAAACAATTCTGGAGTACAGCCTATAAATAAATACTAAGATACTAAAGATACTAAAGACACTGAGCTACAAGAAAAAAAGTCCCCTGCAAGATCCCCCAATGGAATCTAATTAAAGCAAAATTTCAACTGGTATAAGTAACTCCATCCCATCATGCTGTACATGTATTTGAAAGACAATATATAGACTGACGGCTTACTGAAGCAGAAGCTTTTATTTGGATGCAATGCTACAAAGAACCTTTTTGCCAATCAAATCCAGCAGTATTTTATTTTCACTTCATATCCAAAGGAAGACACACTGAATGCCTACAGAAAACAAGAGGAACACCGCAGGCCAAACCCAAACCAGTGGTATCCAACCTCCCCACTTCCTCTCTACCAACAACGTGACCCCAAAGAGCTCTCCTAGAAGATGGTGAAGGGGGCTCCAGTTTCCATATGCTTGGCATTATTTCTGAAGACGATATCAGACTTTCCTAGAAGCCTTCAGATGCAGGGATGCAAACCACAGGTGGGAATAGTAATGTCTCAATGCAAGTGTTGGAAAAGCCTCCAGTTGCTTCTTATGTCACTATTAGACAAGAAAAACTCAGGTATATCAATTACAATAAAAAACCAAACCAAACCAACCAGAAAACACAACACCCCCCCCCAACAAACAAAAAGTCAAACCACAAAAATCTCAACATATATATTTTAAATACGTAATCTTGGAAACATTTTATGCCATCTTTTAGACAAGAAAGGAATACAAACTACTAGATGTTTCAAAAACCTAATTTTAATACATGCATTAATATTTCACTCTCAGTCTATATCCTTTATTAACTGTTGCTATGAAAGGATAAATTGCATTATAATGAAGGTAACTCATACATCTCACTTAAGACTGATTATTTTCTCAAAGGATTTAAACTGCTTAAAATATCACAAGTAATGCAACTCTTCCAAAAATAAATCCTGGCAGAAACAGGGCCAATCTTAACAACTCAGTAAAAATGATCGCTGCATGCAGCAGGCTTTAAGAGTCACCTGTTCTAAGAATCTTAGGTATAAAGATTAGAAAGGCAGTGATTTTGAGTAATACCCTGTGCTGAAAACAGGAAGAGAGAACACACATTCAATTTTTATCTCTTCACAAAGTAACTGGGAAGACTTAAGGCAAAAAAATAAATTCAAGGTCAGTCTGGTTTATAAATATGAGGCTCACACCCCACACTAAGAGCTGAAGCAGGGGGTGGCACAGGGGACAGAAATCAAGACTCTTGCTAACATTCATTCACCAACATATTAGACACTAAAAAAATTAACTCAAAGTTTTTTAGGAGCCAATTATGTGAAGAATATCAAGAAAAAGTACAGTCAAGAAAGGCATGCAAAGCAAGAGTGCAAACAGTCAGAACATGTATCTAATAGCACTACTGTTTCTAAGAGCAGCTCAGTCTCATTAGCATGTATCAGAATTAGTATCCCAAAACCATTCATGGCCGTCTATGGGAAATCATTGACACAGATCAAAGAAAGTGCACAGCTGCCAAGAGAATGTTTGAAGACCAAAAGGCTCACAGGGAAGTCAGCATCAAAAACATATGAAGAATTTGTTTGGGGAAAAATAAATTATGGCAGTCACCTAAGGCCAAGCTAAATTAAGGAAAATACAGTTCTGATGTAACAGCTAACTAGTCATGCACACATCCTTTTTGCCAGGCTTTTCCAGGGTTTCCTAAAAATCTAAAGCCAGCTCTGTTAAATTGTCAGCATCAGTGAAGACTCCTGGACCTAGACATGATGGCATTTAGCTATGAGTTCATTATCCATTTCCCTAAACAGGCTGGAGTAAGAGGATTGTTTCTATTTCATCATTTCACCTATGTTAATTTACAATTTTGTAACAGTGACAGAAGACTTTATAGAATTATTCTTTGATGAGTGACTTAAGACAATCCAGAAAACAGGTCACTGGCATTTGAAAAAGAGAAAACCTTGAGCTGTGTCCTGAGAAACTGGATCTGACCAGATGCATACCTCACTGATAAAGATGACTCTATATTTTACATCTATGATTGCAGTAAATTGCCTTCAGAACCCAACAAACACCAGAACACTAACTGTAAAATAAGTCATATGCACAGTTCTTAACCTCTCTTTCCCCTGTGTGGTTTTACTCCCATTCGAAAACAAATCCACATTTTGAAGAGAAGTGGAAATAAAATACTCTGGCTTGGAATTACAATCAGGAAGTCAGTTTTAAAATCCTAGGATTTTTGAAAGTGAGTTTATATTGTCATTAGTAATTTTAGGGGTTTGGTTTTGCTAGTTTCTTTTCAGTATTTCTTTTATTTTGATTCCATTTAAATACTGAGTCTAAATTGTAATAGAAAACCAATGGCAAAGCAAATTATTTTGATATTAGTTTATTAATAACATTGATTCTTTTCAGAAGAGCATAAAAATAGCAGTTACATTTGTTGAGCTGATTTTAGCGATGTGCAAAACAGCAACGTTAAAATGTAAAGATCCAGTTACTTGAATTATTCGACCAAATTTATGCTGCAAATCTGTACAGTTCAATGATTTTTTCCTCCTGCGTGCAGTAGCATAGCAGCACTCTCATGGACACACACCGAGTGATCCTGTACTTGCCTTTCCAACTGTTTACCCTCCTCTTAATCAAGACTGAAAATCCCTGCTGCATATCATAAGCTTTTCAACCCCAGCGTTCCGTCCAAGCAGGCAGTTGTGCTTGGCCATCACTGAAACACAGACCACCGCTACCGCCCACCCTCCTGCTGGCAACCCCTGCAACAACAACTCTGTGCCACTCTACACAGCACACAAGTGAATCCTGTGACTCCCAGGAGACCTCTTTCCTCTGACAGCACAAAGGAAAGGGCTACAGGTTTCACCAGAGCCTCCCTGTAGGGAAACTGGGGCTTCCACAATTAAAAGCCAGAGTGACAGTAACGAGAATACATTCACTATGAATGATGGCGCATAGTTTCACTGGACATCACCAACTCCAGGAAACACAGGAAAATCTGTGTGAGCATTTGGTTTAACCTGCCTGCTTTAGAGACATGATTTTGCTTAACACAGCTTTATAGAAAGACTCATGTATTTTTTGAGAGTCTCCTCGAAGCTTTCCTAAATGTTTCTTTAAAAACTTGGTTATTACTCAGACCGTGATAGGTCTGCCATAGTGTCCCTCTTTTGCCTTCAACAAGGTTGCTCTGCACTTCAGTTACCAAGTGTCCTTCCTTTTGCTGCTCTTAATTGCGGTGGGAAAGATTGTAGTCATGTGCTCAGCTGTTTGTAGCAGTAACAAGGACAGCCAGACACACCACAGAGCCTGTCCTAAGACCGTAGCTGTGTCACAGTGATAAATCTAACTAGATGAGTCAGGACTTTTGCCTTTGCCATCACCCTCTCACCGCTGCTGCACCTCATCGCTGAGCACTCACGCTTGTGAAGCTGCTCCACCTGGCGCCACAGGGCCACCAGCTACACAGACAACTCCAGCCCAGACTCTGCTCCCGAGGCCGCAACACCTCCCCGATCGAGGCAAGCTCTGCCCCCTCCAGCTGACCAGCCCAGGCTGGAAGCACCAGCTGACACTCCTCTTTGCACAACTTCCCTCAGCCAGTGTTTTGACTCTGCAAAGAGAATTGGTTTCCTTGCTTTCCCCTGCATTTTTCAGATGCTGCAAATCCAAGTTACATTTGAAGAGTACAAAAGGTAACCTACATTGGCTGAGAAGCATGCCAAATCATCCCAAGCACCATCAGGATGCTCAAGACATTATTAATTATTATTCATGTGTGAACAAAGCTAGAATCAATCCATTTTCGAAATGTGCTTTATCCACAGAGTGGGCTCACTCAAAAACATGCCAATTTATCAGAGATTTGAACAACGATGCCACTTCCAGCCTGCTCCTGGGAGCATCAACACTTTCCACTGAAGATAGTGAGGACTGGAGACAGGCAGGCAGGGGTACCTTCCTTAATCTGCACAGGAGCACACGTGGAACTAAGCAGGGATCACTCAGCTACAAGCCACACGAACAGTTACACTGCTCCTCCTTAGCCAACAAACCCAGGAATACTGAGGCTATCCAGATACCTCCTACAGAAATGCGCCAATTTTGAGTTTGAACTTTAAAAACACAAGGGTACACGAGACTTAATTACTAAAGACTTTGTACTCTGGTATTATACACAGCTGCATATAGTAAGTGGCATATATATGCCAATTAAAAATATAAAATCGGTATCCCAACTTCACATTTAGTATCTTTTATTAGGTGATGATGACAGGTCTTTGTTACCTGGAGGAACTACAATACTGTGTTTAGATTACCAAGTTACTCAAAGGAGTACTGCAGTGGAGCAGAGCAGCGTACAAAACATTTTAAGGAAGACTGAAGGTAGATTGCAACATCCCACATGACCTAAAACTGCATAAACCTCTTTCCCTGAGAAGCCTAAATTAAGGTGCAGAACCTTACAGTAAGCCCAAATGTGTTAGCACTACATGTATTTGCAAATGCCAGACAATATCTGTTTTTGAAAAAAAGTCTATTTAGATTTCTTTAAAAAGCCCTTTTTTTAAACATACCGAATTAGCTTACTACTCTATTATGTATTTCCCTGAGGAAAATTCCTGTTAAAGAGTTACAGGTGGTTTTATTACTCTAAATACTGTCTCAAATATTCTCATCATATGACACAGTAAAAATAACAGCAAGCCTTACACAAACATTACTGCATATATTATCTGCTCTAAACTACTACTTCTCCTCCTGAAAAGAGAAAGAAATGGGAATTCCCAAAATACAGGAAGTAATCTTCATACTATCCACATATAAAAATAAGTCTGACATAATTGGGGCTGAAATGGTACATGTGGTTTTCAAGCCAGTTATATAGCATTCCACAGACCCAGTCTCCTTTTTGCTTCAAAGTTAATAACATTCTAATATCTGAAGAGTAAATGAAACTGACTCAATGACACAAGCAGGAAAGGTAACTGGTGAATCAGTATGTCATGCTCCCTGACAAGCTAAAATCCCAATTTAGGGCTCAAACATGGTTTCACTAAAAGCTTCATTTGTCTCTTTAATGCTACAAATTCATATAACTTATTTCTGCTGATGTGTGTGGAAGAAGTCCTGACTTACCCTCATATTCCTGATTTTTCTTGTAATAACACCTACCAGTAGTCAGGAATATCATGGCTAGCACTCCCCAGCTTCCATTTCACTTCATACTCACCAGCTCTCCAAGTCTTTCCGATATAAAAAATAAAGCAGTCTAACATTTTGAATGGCATAAACCCCAGTCTATCAGAAAACTTTGTGTAGTATCATTCTTTAAAAGTCATCATCAGACTGATAGGTCGTGGGGTTTTGATGGTCCTAAAGGAACTTGAAGTGGAAGTTCACAAGCACAACTAATACACGACGTGTTTTAAGGAGGAACTTCATTAGAAACATTGTACTAATCCACTAAAAGTTGAACCCATTGCTCAAAGTCCCTAACATTTCTATCACTGACCAAGTTATACTAAATTCCCGTTGTTTCCATGAACAGGATTTTAATCCCCTCTGAAGTCCATCACAGTTTACAGTGTGTCAAGCATTTTCCCAGTGTGCTGAGAGGAAAAACCACAGTGTTTTTGCAGACATTATCTCCTGTCCATATAAAGATGGCCTCTCATCAAAAAGATTCAAATGTTACACAGGGATATAACAACCTTCAGGAAATCATTCTTTCAAGGGGAAAAGATTTAGATACTGTGGTTTTTACATAAGACGGATGAGAGCTCATCTGAGCTGCAAGAGGAAATACTGATGGACTACAGTAAAAACCATTAACAGGGAACTTCCTTTGTTCTCTTAGGCCTCTGGTCTAGAACACTTCTTTGTATCTGAGGTCCAGCATGCCAAATGACACAGAGGTACTTGAAGAACCACCCCCTTGGCTAACAAAACAGAGGGGAAAATCAAATAATTCAAACCAATCAGGGTTCCCAGGAAGTTAGCATTATGACTAATTACAGAAGAACTACAATTCACTAAATCCTTTCTGCCGCTACCTTTGAGAATATAGTTTGTGTGCACACACATACACAATTGTGAGGTATTTTTGTTGTAAAATGATCAAAGCAAGAGCAGAGGTCCTGCAACTACCACTTGTTGTAATTGCCACTCGCTGGAGAAGGAGGGGATGCACCGCAACCCACAGACACTTCAGCAGAAGCGACTACCATGAATGACAGTGCTCCCACTTTAGAGGGATAAAAAACTTGCCTATAGATGATGTTGGTTGTTGCAAATACAGAAGAAACAAGGCTTTAAATCAGAATGCTCTCTACAGGCTTCAGTGACATAGTCAAGAACTTCAGAGAACACACCTTTTTTTTAAGCTGTATTTTAATTGGGTCTGGGGAAAAAGTGAATTAAGAGACTAATCAAGGCAAGTATAGTTTAGAAAACAACAATCATAAACTAAAGGTTTGTTGTCACAATTTTTTCTCTGCTTGGAGCACCAGAAAAAATGTTTTCTTTTAAACTAGCATTTGACACTTAAATTTACATCCAAAACATTAAATTCTACTACACACATCTCTTCCTTAAGCAGTAGAATTTCTTTTTTCTACAAGTTAAGTAAACAACCCAGGAAGAGTAAGAAAACGTAATGTTAAGTATGCAAGCCTCCAGCTCAGCTGTTCTCCCCCTTATAAACTGACATATTAGAACCCTGAATTAGCAAGGTAAACATTTTTGTTTTCCAAAATTCACTGACAAAGGACTTGTCTTCCCATTTTTGTTACTTCACTGTTTACTATCATTCTACCCAGAGAACAAACTGACAGTAACTGTTCAGGCATGTCACTTTCTCCATCCCTTCTTCTCCCATTAATTTGGAAAGGCCTTTCCCCCATCAGTTCTTTTCCATTAACACCTTTTCAACCATTCCACCCTCCAACCACCTCCTGCTTACTTGTTCAACAGCAACTAAACAAGTCTACAGAAGACAACATATGGAGGGCAATGGGTAAAAAAACATCACACAACAAAACCAAAATTCCCCAACCATCATGACCAAAACAAAAACCCCAGATCACCAGCTGTAGCTCAGAAAGTCCTTAAGCCTCAATCTGTGGGAGTCCAGGAAGAAATATGGGGAGGAAGTAGGACTGTTGTGTGAAAGCTTTTTTTCTCCAAACATCTGTTCCTCTTTGAGATACTGCTGGGCTGGATGGACACTCAGTGACAAACACCACAGCTGCTCTCATCCCACTTTATCAGACACAGGCAATACTGATTCATCATATCAAGTGCTTTCCTCCTGATCAGGCCCTTCTTTCACGGCTTGTCGCTACATATTTCCTCTCCTAATCCTTATTTGAAAAAGGACTCGTAACTATGTGTTACAAAATAAGCCTTGAATCTTTATAAGCATAGAGAGATGTATAATTATGATCAAAGCTGACACCACACACTGGAGAACGGGAAGAGAAATAAACGAGCACATTTATGTGAAACACTTCAATGCTACCTACCAGTAAACCAAACAAGATCCAGCTACCATCTTATTTAGGGATGGGAAGTAAAGCAAAATCTTAAAAATTGGAAAAAAATATTTTTTTTACAAATACTCTTGAAAATAAGCAAAACACATTGAACATGATCTACTCTTCTCTGTACAAATTTGTCTCCTTTCTACACCTTTTGTATGTAATCTTTGGAAAAGATAAAGTTGTCGGAGACTGATGTGGAATGCTGTTTTCATACAGACAGTGTTCATGGTAGCTTACGCTGGAAACTGAAAATTATATACACTTCTCGTTTGCTATGAATCGTTCTTATTATTATTAATGCTGAAAATTAGCAGGTATTACATGGAACCACAGAAAAATGGCACTAATAACTACAGCTGTAATATATAACAAGTAGCCAGAACATTAATACGTATCGACTTTTTACCCTCATTATATAACCCCCTTCATGCAGATGCAGCAGGAGGTGGGAGAGAACGAGATGTCGGAGGCAGCATTTGACAAGCCCGTCTCTCCGGGATGACAGCGGCGCGGTTCCCGGCTCAGCGCTGTCCCGCAGCCGGGGCACAGCTCGCCCTCTGCGGACGGACCCGCCGGGTCT
>WEKX01028565.1:235722-342885 GCA_013390025.1 Pitta sordida | reverse complement strand
GAAGGAGCCAGAGAGGTCACTGTCTCTGTGCGAGTGACGGGAAATGGCCACGATCAGCGCTCCAGTATGTTCGGGTTTCTCCTGGAGCTGTACGAAGTTACGGGGATAAGTGTGCGTTAGGTCCTGTGGGAGGTGTAGAGTTTTGGGGGGTTTAACTGGGGGGGGAGGGGGTGTGTTTCATCTATTTTTTATCGAGATAAGATAAACCTGTTTTATTCCTGATTGCACTACGGTTTTATTCTAGGATATTTTGTTGAAATGGTCTTGGTTCCCATGGTTATGTGTTAATAACATCTGGTTGTATTTCTTATCCAAGGGGTTTGTGAAAGTTGTCAAGAATAAGGCGTACTTCAAGAGATACCAAGTGAAATTCAGGAGAAGGAGAGGTATTATTAAATTCCCTGCAACATGTAATTAAGTGTCCTGCTTTGTTCACCCATTTTCCACACTGCAACTGTTGCTTTTTCAGAGGGAAAAACTGATTACTATGCGCGGAAACGTTTGGTCATTCAAGATAAAAACAAGTACAACACTCCTAAATACAGGATGATTGTGCGTGTTACCAACAGAGACATCATTTGCCAGGTAAGGCCTGCGGTGCTTCCTGCTTGCTTAGCAGCCTTCCCAGCGTGGAGTGAACAGGAGGGGGATGGGATGGTTGGACCAGCTGGGTTTTTCTACTCTGGATCTGAGCAATTTTTGTATTGTAAAATAGTTGCTTAGAGAAGAATAATTTTTCATGTTGTCACAACTCCATTAACAAACCCTGTTCATACCAAAAAGGTTTAGTAGTGTTAAACGTTCTGCAAGGTCGTTTGCAATATAAGATTACTGTTGTACCAATGCTGGGATCAGTAGAGAATTCTAGGGAGAGAGATTTCTCTGGGAAGGTTTCTTTCAGCTGTGTTTAAAGGGCTTTGAATAGAGGCCTTTTATCTTGGCTGAAGACAACCAAGTTGACAGTGTGGCTACTGTGGTGTATGTAAAGGTGCCTCCTCTTTGAAGAGTTTTATTTCCATGATGTTAAGTGGGTCATGTGAAGCAGCAAGGCCTTAGGATGGCTTTCCTGTGAGATCAAAGGAGACTGGTAACTAAGAACAGCAGGCATTTTTTCATGTTTATTAAGTATGTGGTTGTGTCTTGCATCATTGGCAGTTTCTTGCTCGCTCTCTTGTTTCATTTTCAAAATGTTTTGACTAATTTTGAAGTTCAAAACTTAGCTTGTTGTATCATAAATACATGCTTTAAGCTCAAAAAAGCAGCAGCTGGAAAAATTTAACTGTTGTTCCTTCATAGAGTAGTTATCTGTTGAGAACAGACAGTTTAGTCATTGACAAGGTTATTTTATCCTTGAAACTCAAACCAAAAATCAGTGGTGGCAGGTGCTTGCATCTGACTGGTAGAGCCTTTCCAGTATGTGGGAATCCTGCAAAAAGGGGATAACTTTTGGATGTAGAAAGGATCTGTGGGAGTGAGAACATTCCATACATGAGCAGCAGAAACATCCCTGGTAGTACTGCTGTCTCACAGGAGACCCTGAGATAATGATAGTCTCAGACCCATTAATAAAATCGTTCCATAAAGTTGGTAACAGTGTTGCCACAAACTCTGTTATCACATGCTTTTTCCATTTTTCTGAGGTGTGTCAAAGTGGGACAGAATTCACCCACCTCCGTAAGGATTCACTGGAAGGTTCACTCTGTGGGCAGTTTCCTGGCCTCTTGATCTGTGTGGAGGGGTAACTACAGGTTGTTGCTGATACACACTTTCACTGGCCTGCTAAAGATTTGAATTCTTCATGTCCTTTACTAGAGNTGTGTCTCTGGTGCGGTGTCTCCTCCGGCCGCCAGGGGTCGGCAGAGCGGAGCGCGGGGCGGTTGTCGCGGGTGCGCAGGCGCGCGGCCTTTTCCCCGTGGCNGTTGCTGATACACACTTTCACTGGCCTGCTAAAGATTTGAATTCTTCATGTCCTTTACTAGAGGAGTTGATTATTCCTTTAATAAAAAAAAGCCACAATGGGCAAAAGCCCCAACCAACCAAAACTCCACGGCCCCTTGTGTGCAGGTCGGCAGTTTGCTCACCCTTCTGTACAGTATTGCTGTTGGCTTAAGAGGAACGACAGATGGAGCGTAGAACAGTGAGAACACTAACGTTTGTTCTGTTGTCAGATTGCCTATGCCAGGATTGAAGGCGACATGATTGTCTGTGCTGCCTATGCCCACGAGCTGCCCAAGTACGGGGTGAAGGTTGGCCTGACCAACTACGCAGCTGCCTATTGCACAGGCCTGCTCCTGGCACGCAGGGTGAGTGTCACTGCTCTGGTTCTTCTGGCTCCCTGAGGGAAGGGAAAGCCCACTTCCTTCAGTGGTGTGTCAGCCCACCTCAGTCTGGGGGTTTCTCAGAATAATCACTTTGGCTCTTTACCATGTAGATTTGATGGCCTCTTGTGACTGTCAAATCACAGAAGTATGACAGCATGCAGTTTCAGCTCCAGCGGCCCACTTTTAAGTCTCAGCACTTAAGTTTGGTGGAGGCAGTCAGNAGAATTCTAGGGAGAGAGATTTCTCTGGGAAGGTTTCTTTCAGCTGTGTTTAAAGGGCTTTGAATAGAGGCCTTTTATCTTGGCTGAAGACAACCAAGTTGACAGTGTGGCTACTGTGGTGTATGTAAAGGTGCCTCCTCTTTGAAGAGTTTTATTTCCATGATGTTAAGTGGGTCATGTGAAGCAGCAAGGCCTTAGGATGGCTTTCCTGTGAGATCAAAGGAGACTGGTAACTAAGAACAGCAGGCATTTTTTCATGTTTATTAAGTATGTGGTTGTGTCTTGCATCATTGGCAGTTTCTTGCTCGCTCTCTTGTTTCATTTTCAAAATGTTTTGACTAATTTTGAAGTTCAAAACTTAGCTTGTTGTATCATAAATACATGCTTTAAGCTCAAAAAAGCAGCAGCTGGAAAAATTTAACTGTTGTTCCTTCATAGAGTAGTTATCTGTTGAGAACAGACAGTTTAGTCATTGACAAGGTTATTTTATCCTTGAAACTCAAACCAAAAATCAGTGGTGGCAGGTGCTTGCATCTGACTGGTAGAGCCTTTCCAGTATGTGGGAATCCTGCAAAAAGGGGATAACTTTTGGATGTAGAAAGGATCTGTGGGAGTGAGAACATTCCATACATGAGCAGCAGAAACATCCCTGGTAGTACTGCTGTCTCACAGGAGACCCTGAGATAATGATAGTCTCAGACCCATTAATAAAATCGTTCCATAAAGTTGGTAACAGTGTTGCCACAAACTCTGTTATCACATGCTTTTTCCATTTTTCTGAGGTGTGTCAAAGTGGGACAGAATTCACCCACCTCCGTAAGGATTCACTGGAAGGTTCACTCTGTGGGCAGTTTCCTGGCCTCTTGATCTGTGTGGAGGGGTAACTACAGGTTGTTGCTGATACACACTTTCACTGGCCTGCTAAAGATTTGAATTCTTCATGTCCTTTACTAGAGGAGTTGATTATTCCTTTAATAAAAAAAAGCCACAATGGGCAAAAGCCCCAACCAACCAAAACTCCACGGCCCCTTGTGTGCAGGTCGGCAGTTTGCTCACCCTTCTGTACAGTATTGCTGTTGGCTTAAGAGGAACGACAGATGGAGCGTAGAACAGTGAGAACACTAACGTTTGTTCTGTTGTCAGATTGCCTATGCCAGGATTGAAGGCGACATGATTGTCTGTGCTGCCTATGCCCACGAGCTGCCCAAGTACGGGGTGAAGGTTGGCCTGACCAACTACGCAGCTGCCTATTGCACAGGCCTGCTCCTGGCACGCAGGGTGAGTGTCACTGCTCTGGTTCTTCTGGCTCCCTGAGGGAAGGGAAAGCCCACTTCCTTCAGTGGTGTGTCAGCCCACCTCAGTCTGGGGGTTTCTCAGAATAATCACTTTGGCTCTTTACCATGTAGATTTGATGGCCTCTTGTGACTGTCAAATCACAGAAGTATGACAGCATGCAGTTTCAGCTCCAGCGGCCCACTTTTAAGTCTCAGCACTTAAGTTTGGTGGAGGCAGTCAGGATGAAAATGTAAGAAATGTGCCTCGAAGAGTTTGAAAACATGTAAACAGCATCCATCCATTTTCTGTATGGGGTCCTGAATAAGTCATAGGTTCACTCATGTATCTGTTGGAACTGATGGTTGAAACTTAAGACGTGCTTACAGTGGTGGTTGTTAAAAAGCTTTGTTACTAGTATAGGCTGCATAATTTCTGTAAAGAAATTTATTATTCTATCACAAATTCGTGTTTTAAGGTGGTAGTAATTCTACATTTTGTCAAGAAATTCAGAAGTGTGTTTTCTTTCCCCACAGCTTCTGAATAAATTTGGCCTAGATAAGCTCTACGAAGGCCAAGTTGAAGTCACTGGTGACGAGTACAATGTGGAAAGTGTGGATGGCAAGCCTGGTGCTTTCACATGCTACCTGGACGCGGGTCTTGCCAGAACTACCACTGGAAACAAAGTCTTTGGTGCTCTGAAGGGTGCAGTGGATGGTGGTCTGTCCATCCCTCATAGGTAATCTATGTCTGGAAGAATCTCTTTAGGGTTAACCTGAGGTGCTGCTCTATGGGACAGTATAGTAATCATTTCAGCTTGAAATAATCCTGTGCTGACCTGGTAATGATTATGTGGGCACGGTTCTGGGTTGCTGCTTTTTTTGTTGGTTGGTTTTTTAATCCACGAGTGCAATTCTGATAGTGCTGCTGGGAGTCTTAAAACTGTTGAGATACTGTGAACTTTTAGACACTGTTGCTTTTACTAAAAATCAAGTGATTGAATGCACTTAAGTACCTAACAGAACGTTAGAGTTCTGTTGTTCAAGTCTTTACCAAGTTGTGTGTATTCATTTCACCATGAGATACCTGGGTATACCAGGTAGGAACCTGCTGATATTTGCTACACTGTCAGTACAACAGTAAGTCTGAGCAGTCTTGTCTGCATTGAAAATTTCAACATGGAAATGTTGATCGTTCCCATCAAAGGCTATGAGTGACTAAATCAGGACTGCAGCAGTGTTACCTAACACTGATATTTCAGCTGCCCCTCTCCTCGGCTGCTACGTGATGATTCTCGCAGTGACTGAACACGCTGTAGTTGGTCCATGGTGTGTTTGTGATGTGCTGCAGTGTTTCAAGACGGGACTGATGGCAGCTGAGATGAACTTAAAATTTTGGTTTCTGATTTTTAATTAGAGGGTCCTGTCCCTCAGTTATCTGTAGGAGAATCTGGTGTATCAGTCATTTCTGTGTGGATCTTGGCCTCTGAATTAGAGCCTTTCTGTAACTTCTGTTTCCCAGTACCAAACGTTTCCCTGGTTATGACTCGGAAAGCAAAGAATTCAATGCGGAGGTTCACCGCAAGCACATCATGGGCCAAAACGTTGCAGATTATATGCGTTACCTGATGGAGGAGGATGAAGATGCTTACAAGAAACAGTTCTCCCAGTACATAAAGAACAACGTAACGCCTGATGGGGTAAGATTTCTCTTGCTGGATGTTGAGCATTAATAAAGATGGTGATAAGTCTAGTGTGGGGACTTCTGTAGTAACGCAAATAAGTTTAACCTGTAACATTATGTGATTCATGTTGTATGTTACTCATGCAAAGAAAATATTTTTTCTATTCATTAAGGGCTCTGTAGTATATCACAGAGCTTTTGAAAGTGGGATGCTTCTTCCTGCTGTGAAGCTCAACATTCTGCCTGTAAATCCAAGCTTACAGGACTCCGTTTTGTGCTGGACCACTTCTCCCCAATACAGAAACTAACGTGGAAGTTTCTGTCCATGCCATCCACTCAGTCCTTGTCCTGCACCACAGCCTGTCCTTCCTGCAGCTGTAGTGGTTGCAACTGTGAATGTGGCTCTGTCAAACATTTGTCATGATTTGTGACACACTACAGCGAGTTCTGCATTCCAGATGAACACAGAATAGCCCAGACTAGCTCTATTGTCAGAACTAGCATTTCACGTAACTACAAATTCTAATACATTTTATTTCAGTACTGCTGGAAGTTTTAGCGTTTTGTGCAAAACACTGGAAGTAAGAATACAGAGGTGCTTTTTCGAATTTATTAAACTCCTTTCACATGCCTGTCCTGCTGCCTGTAATATTCCTGCTTGGTTTTCCTAGTAAGTGGTCCTGGAGCTTGAAAACATATATTCCTATATAAAGTTTTTCACAGCTGAGATCTAGTGGTCTTAATTAACCACTAGCAAAGGTACTCTTAAAATTTGTACCTCTGTGGGACAGAGCACCATTATTGCATCCCTGGGGATGGTGCAGGTGCTGCGGTGGTTCTTGCAAGGCTTGTAAAAGCCTTTTTCCCTTACTTGCAGCTTGGTAATGTACAGTTCAGTAATGTCTGAGAAGTGGTGAGATTACATGTCTGATGCCAGTTTGTGTGAAATATTTTTTTGTTCAATAAACAAACGTGAAGTGTTTTATTCTAGGTAGAATAACGTTCTGGATTGCCTTTTAATTGAAGTCTAGGGAAGCTGCAGCACTGGAAGTTGGCTTCAGCAACTGCAAGGTGCCAGCCTGTAATTATAAGACTCCTAAGTAATCTGTGGGAAACTAAGGGCCTGAGTAACTAACTAAAATAAGGATAAAATTGTTTCCCCCGTGTAGTACTTGAAGTCGTGGGTTTGGATACTTAAATTTAACACAGTGACAGTTGGAATTTCTTTATGCTGTGGTAGTTCTTCTCTGTAGGAGGTGGTTTCAAGGCAACCATGTAAAATTACAAGCTGTATTGTAACAAAACTGGGGGGTTTCTGTGTTGTTTTTTTAAGATGGAAGAAATGTACAAAAAAGCCCATGCTGCTATACGGGATAATCCTGTCCATGAAAAGAAACCCAAGAGAGAAGTCAAGAAAAAGAGGTAAAACTCTCATTCTCTATAACATGCATAACATATCTTCATCTCTGTTGAAGATATCTTAGAGTAAAACACGAAATACACTTCACATTGAAGATCTGTAAAAATTCACAACTTCTGTGTAATTTGGGCGTTAACTTTAGCAGTAGGAATCTGAAATTCTAGAGCACCTAACTAGAAAAGCAAATTCCAAGTGAAGCATGCTTGTGGCCTGAATAGCTGGAACTCTTAGGTGGGTATCTAAAGGTCTTGAATGTTTTCTGTGGGAAAACTGCTTATCTTCAGCCGAGAGCACACTGACTACTTTGCCAGTACTAAACTATTCAGATTTTTCAGAGGTGAGGGAGAAAAATCAAGGTACAGCTATTGCCTTGGGCTTCATGTCTATACCTCAGTCACAAAAGCAGAGTTCACCTCTTGGATGATTTCTCAAGTTTTTGTGGTGCCCCAATTCCAGCCTTAAGTTGTCATGAGGAAACACAGCCTGTTACAGAAGTGGGAATATGTTCTTCCACCCCATCCTTAATCACAGTTGTGGTGCAATACAGGCTTCTCAACCACCTTTTTGCTCATTTCTGCTGGGGATCTATTGTACACTGTGCTTACATTGCAGATGGAACTGTCCCAAGATGTCCCTCGCCCAGAAGAAAGACCGTGTTGCTCAGAAGAAGGCCAGCTTTCTCAGAGCCCAGGAGCGCAAAACTGAGAGTTAGGACAACTTCCACAGTTTTCTTTGAAGCTTTGGAAAATGTGGCAATAAACTTATTGAGGAAGCAACAGTGTAAGAGTGGCTTATTTATATAGTTTCTATAACTAGAGAATACTTTTTATGATCCAGATTTCTGTACCTGAAAGGTTTTTTTCCCCTTTTGAAGTACAGTGTCACAGAATCACAGAGTTAGTAAGGTTGGAAAGGATCACAGAGCTCAAGTCCAACNTGGGGGACAGTGTCAAAGGCTTTACTTCCACCAAGAAGAGTGACAAGACTTCAAATGACAAGGTTGTTGCAATAGAATTACTCCTATAAGAAGGGGAAATCTTAGTATATAAGACTAGATATAAGAGCTTGCTGCTTCTAACTAGGAAAAGATTTTAAGTTTTTTAAAAGGGCTTTGCCTGTTGTTCACAATTTTTTTTCAGCATCATGTGAGAGGGGGAGTAACCTCAGCTTTCAGGCATTTCTCCCACTCACCCCGTGATGTTACTGAAGCAGGTACTGTCTTAAGCTGAATACTTCATATCATTTAGTGACTGATAAGAGAATTCACTTCCAAGTTGCATATACATGTACTAAGTGCTTCATTAGAGAGGCCTCAGTCAGGAAATTCCCTGGCAGTCACAGCACCAGAGGGACTGAAGGCCCTGCACTGGGAGCAGCCCCAGTGTGCCAAGGGGTCCCTGCTTGACCCCCTGCACACCCCCCTCACCAGCCAGACCAGGGTTCCCCTGGCAGAGTCCAAGACATCCCCTTGCACAAGGCAATTAATCCTGGCACAGTAACACAACACCCATTTGGGACGGTCCCTCTGAGGAGCAACCCCCCGAACCCCCAGCTCCTCCTACATCTCAGTGTCAGAGCTGCTGCTTTATTTGTTTCCCACTAGACTTACTGAAGTTGTTTGCACAGTTAAAACACGAGTTGAGTAGGCTACACCAAGGAATGTTTTGCTTTAAGATACTGATGGCTGGTGGAAATATTGCTCTCAAAAGAGAAAAGGAGGCCTGTGATTTATTGTAAACAAAAGTTTTGTCAAACAAAAGTTTCAACTTGATGCAACAGCAATAAAAATGAAAGTTCTGTACAACAAACTGCACTATTAAACATTTTCCATCTGTTTACAGCAGGAATCTTCTCTGCCCCAACCCTCTTACCAGTCACTCAGATTTTTTCAGCAAGAACATGACCACTTGAGTGCATTGCTGGTTACAAATACTTACTAGTTTGTGGTTGGAGCGCCAGGAGCAAGTTCCAAGACACAAATGAGTGTGAGCACAGCATTTTTTAAACTAAAAAGCTGCTGTTCACAACACAGGATACTCTTAATCTAAGCTGCATATTGTTACACAGGGTATGGTGAAATGACATTAGTGTGGTCCTGTACTTCAGTTTAATCACTCAAGACATGTATTTAAGACAAGATACCTAAAGCATCACCTTTCCAATATTTAAATAAAGCTTTTTTTTCTTACTTGTGCTGAGAGTGAATTAAAGGGCCAGGATTCAGAAATTTATGGATGGCTGGCCTTAACATCATTAAAGACTGAACAACTTTATACCTAAAGCATTTATAAATTAAACACAGATTAAGAACTGAGCACAGCCCTAAGGTGTTTTAGGGACATTGAATTCTGCAGACATAAAAACAGATGTAAATCTGAAAAAGAACAAGGGGATATTAAAGGTACAGTGGTCATGCCATGTGGAGTGCCAGGATCAGATGCTGTTTATTTACTTGAGACTTAACAATGACTCACAGATGCTACTAGAAAAAAAGAACTGTAACTGCAGCTCACTTTCTTGCCAGCTCATTCCTAGCTGTTACTATCTCATGCTCTCATTTAAGCAATATTCCATGGTCCTGAACAATCCAGCCTCTGTCCTACAGTTCACATCTAGCTCTCACTTACATCTGCAGTAGTTCAAGAAGATTTAAGTACAAGGCTGTAGCTAAATTTGGAGGAACAATAAAGAGTCAAGACTATCCACAACTATTAAATTGTTTCTCATGTCACACAGCAGATTCCTACACCGTGCAGGCTTCCTTTTCTAACTTGTAGGACATTTCTGCTATCAGTATTTTTGAAAATCGATTAACTTCAGTTTTAACACAATAGTTTTGTCCACAAATTCCTTACTTTTTGATATTTGCTACAGCTTAATTTGGGTTTAATGTGTCGACTGAAGTACAATAATTTAGTTTTTGAAATGGATGCTGGTATTGCTGCTAGAGCACACAGATGATTTTGAAAAGTAACAGGCTCCCACCCTGGTTCACCATACAATGACTTAATTAAAAAGTGTTAAGCTACTTAAACATTCAAGATGGAAGCATGAGGTAACAAATATGTAAACAGAATCTGATTTAAGTCTCATATTACAACCTGTCCATTCTAGAATAAAATTCTCATTTTCCACAGTTAAAAAACTATTAATGTGCAAATTCTGCCATGCCAAAGTATTAGTAAACTTCAATCTCACAGTTCAGTTTATTCACAACAGCAGCTTGGACACATTACTCGCAGTAGTGGTGATTCTTAGTAAAACTACTTTGGATAAAAGTCCTTTATAGGTATTCCACAAGTGAGCAATGATTTTCACAGAATTGTAAGATGTTCCAGCAGTTGATGTGATGGCACAGTGAATACTTTCATCCTGTTGAAGATCTGACAAAGTGCACAGAACAGTCAAGCATGCAGAGTTAGTCTCCATAACACAGCACTGAACACCAGAAATAAGTACTTCTGGCCTCTGCCTGAGCATTCAATGGCATGTTCATTCTTTGAGAAGCCCTGTCATAAGATACTTGCTGAAGGGCAAGAGTGAAAGAACCATTAATAAAATCTAAGTAAAGAAATACCTTAAAAAAGGTGCAGATTGTTTTTATCAAATGTAGTAGGTCACCTCTAATGGCAGGCATCCATGTTTCCTTCTGCTGGTGGAGTGGCTAAGAATCATTTGTATGAGAAATTTTCTTCCACAATAAAGTTTTTAAGTTATTGAGTATTAAAGAGTGCTCCATTTCCATCTGATTGGCAGTGACTTTAAGGGCAATACACAAGTACAACTGTTTTTCTAGTTCTTCATGGATATCAGAAGGAGCACCACGAAGCAGATAGTCTTTAAGTAGCTGACAGGCTTTTGCCAAGTTTGGCTGAATTACTTCTGTAGAACATCTCATTTTGCTTTGGTCACACAGTGTTCTACAGTCTGTGCCATAAATGCAGTCCAAATCTGAGTCACACTGACGATCTTTAATTATTTCCTTCAAATTAATTTCTGGCACAATTTTTCTCATGTCCACCATTTTCAAATCATATTTATCATTATATCCCAAGTTTTTGGCACTTGTATCACACATAAGGAAGTTTCCGTAAGGTCCATGGAAAATATCTTCCACAAATTCTAAAAGCCCTATGGCTATTTTTGCCTTTCTGGGCCATGATGGAGTGAACCACTGGTCCATGCTTCTTCTGAAGCCAGAAGGAATGAAAAGTTCTATAATCCATGGAAGGCTGATTCCATAGAGAGAGGTATATTCAACTCTTTCTGTCACATAGAGATCCCCACAAAACCCCATCAACTTGGGAGTATGTTCTTTGTCCTGCAAGATCACCATTAACAGAAACTCATCCAGCTGCAGAAGTGCCCATGCAGATTTTGCCTCTGGCAAAGAGACTCTACCATCTTTGTTTCCATCAGCAAAAGACAGGATGAGATTAACCAGTTCTGAAAGATTTCCTTGTTCACCCAATTTTGCCTAAAAGCAACAAACAAAAAAGATTAAATATGACTTCACTAACTACCACCAATCCATCTGTCACTGCCTCCTGTTAACCTCCTTCCATGAAGAGCATGGTAGCGTGTGTTCTAGTTTTCATTGATTATGGATGTTACAGGACTGCTTCAGATGCCTGAAGAGCTGCATTTTTATTCTATTTTCATAGGCACCAAGCATATGATCTTCTGAAAGTACTAGTGTTCTTTCCATTCCAAAATGCAAACATTCAAGTTCAAACATTGTTCTTGGTCAGATCAGTCTTCAGAAAAACAATATCAAGTAGCTTGTTCAATATTCTCTTACAAAAGGTATGCAGAATTCAAATGTTTAGATCAGGTTTAGTTTTCAGCTGATTAGGCCTCACAAGTGCAGAGAAATTGTATTATCAATTACATTTTGGCCAGTTATAAAAAGCACCAAGATACTGGGTACAAACCCCACAAGATAAGTGTACTGAAATACTGGATTTTGGTTTTTGATACAACCATCTCAATTGTATCAATACAGAGAAAGACGCCACTGCTGGAATCTTTCAGCTACGTATAAGGAATGCACACACAAAGGCAGGCAAACTTTTCCCAGACTCTCCTACCCTAACACACCTGCTGCTCACCCATTCTTAGAGGCAAAGCTGCTGTAATGCATGAGAGCTGATCAGCCTGGCATCACTGTTACATGCGTGTGCATGTGAACACATTCACTGAGCTACGGCAGCGCTGCTCCCATCACTGCAGACACAACGGCTACAACAACAGCAACAGAATGTTAAGGAAGAAAACCCAAAATCAGAATTAATAGAGCATCAAAGTGATTAGATTATGAAAATTCTGGGGTGGCATTAAGGCAATAGAGACAAGTATCACATTAATATAACACAGACAGGACAATACAGCTGGTCACACGGGACAGAGATTCCTGCTGCTTCGTTAACACAGGAACTCTTCCCAAGCATGAACAACAACCAAAAGCACACAAAAAATATTTTTACTGTATTTTCTATACAAATAGGAGTGAAAGCTGTAAATATGAAAGCTGAATGCCAGCTTCCATAATTTAAAACCTGACAATTAGTTACTGGAAACTTCAAGATAAGCCAGTGATAACCTCTGGGAAAAACTGGTTTTGTGATGATTATTTTTCTAACGTGCACTTGAACAAAGCTCATGCAATAGGGTATTCTCTCCAGCTTCAGGAAAATAAGCCTTTCAGTCAATACAGAATAAATAAGCATGTACTTACTTTAAAAAGACCATATACCATTTCTTTGAATTTCTCAACAGTGGTTCCTCTTGTTGGTTTATCAAATAGGACAATTTCCTTCCTTGGTTCTGGGTCAGTACCAAAGTCAAGCTGAGCAGCTTCTTCCATCTGGCATTTTATAACATTCTGCAGATTTCCCCAGATTCCTAAATACATCTATGCAGAAAAAGAGGGAAAAAGGTAAAAACACTACACAAGGCCATCTGAAGACTACCCAGCCTCCAACCACTGCTTCAAGAGTCAAAAAGGAACACAGATGAGAAAACAATGTTCTGTGTACAGACAATGCATATCACAATCCAAACAATGACAACTTCAAATACAACACCCTGCTGCAGGTACTTGGGAGACACAACACTGGCAAAATACAAACAGCTTCACAAACAACATTACTACCACCTTCTGTTGTCACGAGGCTGCTGCTTCTGTTTGTGAAGCAGGACAGCAGAGCAGCAGTATGCTGTACAAAGGTATGCTTATTCTGTCCAACTGTGGAAGGATCCAGGACATATTATATGTTTCCAAAATACATGTATGATAAAGTGATATACCCCTCTACATACAGGAGTAAGATACACTATTGCATACAGAGTTTGAAATAATCTGTATTAAACAGATAGAATTTGCTGACACTAAGGTCTACTTGATGCTCCAATGACATTTCTGTGTGAAATAACAAAACTAGGTTGGATGAGTAAAGCCTCACCTGGTTGTTGGGCTTTGTTGACAAACATTTTCCAAAATACAATGTCTCTTTGGCACAAAGACTACTACATGCTGAGCCATCAATAACTCCAGTCTTGTATTTATCACACTGAAATGAACAGGGAAAAAACATTTAATGAATTGCTTAAGAAAAGAAGCACCAACTGTATCTCTTCCAACACCTGACTCTTGAAAGAAAAATCTAACAAAACAATTTTAATAACCCTATAGCACTATAATGATAAGAGACACAACTGGTTTTATCAGTTACTGAAGTTGCAGTCTTCTAATCTCAAGGTGATGGAATATGAGAATTTGATTAAATTACATGTGGCATTGACTGCATTGGCTGTGGAAACAGTCAAACACTTTCGAAAGCTATGCAAAGCATACTTACTATTATTTTCCTACAGTCATGTCCTCTGCATAGTTCTGTGTAGGCAGAGTACTGAACATACATAACCCAGCTGCCAATAAACACCACTAACCAAGAGATGAAGAGATACTTCATCCGCACATACGACAAACGTACCTGGAGGACAAAGAGAAAATATTATTTGTAATTCACTCAGCAGCAGTAAACATGATTTATTATTTCACCTTTAAGGAATTTTACTTCCACAGTGATAAAATAAGCAGACTGCATTACATGGAACATTCACTTCCTTTAGTGAGCAAAACTGATAGTGGAGGTCAGTTTGACTTATGCAAGTGGCAGGAAAATTGAGATATAAATAAACAGAAGAAAAGGTGTCAGACCCTCAGGAGGCAAGTCAGCCTGCAGAAAACAATTTGATCAAAATCATAAACTGCCAGAGCTCAATTACATACATTTTTCTCTAAGAGCAGTTACTTATGTTCCACTCATCGTAAATTAAATCCCACAAACTGAGACTTCAGTAAAAAAATCATCAGTGTTAATGTGCACATATGCAAGACAGATATATGAAGAGCAGGATCAGGCTCCATGTGGTGAAGTCTCCCACTCCTTCCTTGAAATGGCATAATTCAATTATGCAAATAAAATTCCTCTGTACTAGCCTCACCTTCAGTGGTCTTTCCCATAACTGTATGCAAGGCTTTCTTGTTGTTTCTGTGGCCTCACATTTAAAATATTCTGTAAGGATGGAGGGGAAAAAATACTTAAAAATTAAGAATTGAGGGAGAGCTAAGTGTCTTGCAAAGCAGGAGGGATGTTTTGATCTTTTTCTTGTTTGGGTTTTTTTTCCTCCTAGCCCTGGAGTGCTAACAGCTTGATTTTCTTATTCACAACAGGATTAGAAACTAATCAGAAAGTCAGCACCAGCTTTAGCAACAGGACATAAGGACAGTGCATGAGAGCAGCTATACTGGGTCAGTACGAGATCCATTTCTGTGAGTATCCTGCTCTTCAGCAATAGTTATAACAAGATACTATCAAAAAATGAGAACATATATATCCCAAATGTGCTTGTAGTTTCCTCTGGAAGAATTTGCTAAGACCAATGTGATATTCTATATTTAGTAAATCTTAAATCATTTATTTTCATGAACTTGCCCAGACTCCCTTAAAATCCACATAAGCTTTTAGCATCCACAACATCCTTTGGCAATTAATTCCACGGGTCTACTATCCACTGTAAGGAGGCCAGGGACTGGATTTTTTTTTGCTTGAGTCTAGTTCATATTAGCTTTGTCTGAGATCCCCTCATTCATTTATTGGAAGAGATGAGTTACCAATTTCTGCCCATCTGACATGCCTTTGGAAGCCTCCTTCACATGCCTCCCTGTCATGTCACCTCTTTTCCAGATTGACAGGTCCTAACTTAGCTGTTCCTCATAGAGAAATCATTCCACATGATTGGAAAAGGCTCCAGGAAAGGTAGTAATGATGAGCAGTTTTGTCATCATATAAATCCACAGAACTGCAGCAGACATAGATCAGTTATTTTTAATAAAAATACAGTAAAATTATTATCATTATTAAATTATGACAAACAACCAGCATGCATTACACCCTTTCCTCTTGGGAAGAAATAATCCAACAAGAGTCAGTTTCAAAGCACCCAGAGGTGATTCCAATCCATACAGCCGTATTCCTGCCATGTGCCTCAGCAGGGCATCCCTATTCCTTCACGCCTTCACACACACTCACTTGACCATCTTTAAACTACCCAGTTAAAAAAGACAGACAAATAACTGGTTTTATTCCAGTGATAAATTGTGACCAGGGAGATCCTTCAAACAGCTCTTCTTCTATGGTATTTTATTGTGAGTGTTGTAGAGACCCAAATAATTTCTGCTATTTTCCTCAGAGCCACAAAGACCTCAGTTGGAGTAACATGTAATTTCCTCTAAAGCATGGTATCCAGAAGATGGATATACATTGGGTTAAGTACAAAAGGAGACCAACAGTAACGCTGTGTGGTTTACAGCACATTTAGAAACAGCTAAGAAAACATGAGAAAGCTGAGGGTAGAACACTCAAGAAAACAAATCTAACAGCAAAGGGCTGGGCAGCATTGAAAAAAAGAAACAGCATACATAAGCCTTTCAAATGTAAAGAACACTACTAAAATGACAGAATTACAAGACTTTTATGCAGTTTCCTAGCTTAAAAAACAAAAAGATAAGATACCACACTTACATGCTTACCACAATGAAGCATCAAAAATTTTCATGCAAACCACATTACTTGAACGGCCTGATGAAAAGCAGAAGTCATCCTACATGGGAACCACTGAGAACTTATGGGTAGAAACACTTGTCTCACCCCCACAGATGACAATTGAAATCTTAGTTCCAGCACAGGTGGATTCAGTCTCACCTATTCTTTCTTCCAGATAATTTTCTGTATTTACTAATTTATAATTTTCACTTGCTAATTTCTTCTTTCCAGTACTCATCTTGAACTGTTTTAGACAGTCTCAGTGTCCACATCTTGAACCACACATCATCTGCTTTTTTTAAAATTCCAGTTATTTCCAGTCTCTTTTCATCTAACTCTGCAAAACTGGCCTCAGTTCCAGTCTTCCTCCACTTTCTGTTTTCCATTCTCAAGTAAGTTTCCCGCACTATTCAATGCCTCATCCACCTCTTCAGCACAACTTTTCTGCTTCAGAATCCTTGATCCTGAACCACTGCCCTGGTACAAAATTCACATACCATCCACAAGCATCCTCCTTTCCCAACTCTAGGAAGCCAGCAGAGGTGGTGTGGCAAAGCATTAGGAGACTGTCTCTCTCCCTGTTCTCACTGACAGAGCCAAAGGAAAGACATAAGCAGGGCAGATGGATTATTTTCTTAGTTTAGTTCTTACACCCACTATACACAAAATAACCCAAAACAAACCCAGAGATCCATCGCTGCCCAGCAGATCTGTCCCAGGAGGAGCAGGATACCAGCCCAGAGGCAGCCCCTCCAGCAGTGGTCTCTTGAAACAGTTTTGAACTGAGGTGAACCAAAGCAGCAGAACTGGATCAGTTGTGAGCATTCAACCAGATTTTTCTCAGTCCATCTACAGAACACAATGAGCTTTTTCTTTGCTCCCTTCATCCTTTCTGTTGGTTGAATTACAAATGCTACATAATAATTTTAGCACTTACAACTAAGAACTACTGTAGCATAGTCATGCAGGTTCAATTTCTTCTGTAATAATTTACTACCACCAAAAGACTCGTGGTTTCATAAACACTTTTTTTAATTACTAGGTTTCAACCTAGTAATAATACCAATGAGAGTTCTGTAGTTCAGTGCCTGGAATTATCTAACTAGGTGAGTCATTCATCTATTTTCACTTTGGCCTAACATTTCTGTAACTAGATACAAATGACTTTCTTTGCCTTTGCAAGCACCATGAGACAGCAACATCTGAAGAAAAGTGCTAATTAATGCAATTTTGGATTAATTACATACCATTTAGTACAACCTCATAGGCCATCAATGGCTCACAGGCTTCAGGACCACTGCAAAATACTGACCATATTCACAGTACAGAACACTGTATATATGGGTTTCTCCAAATCTGTCCTTCTTCTCAGGCAGAAAGAGAATGTGTTTGAGACAGAAAATCCTTCCCAAATGCCATCTGACTACATCACATATTTGGCAGGAAGTTCCAGAGAGGCTGGATTTATTCTGAGCTCAGCACTGTGCCAATGCAGTCACATAACTTTTGACTTGCAAAAGCCATCCTGACAGTTCAGAGCATGGACAACAGCATCCCTCTGCTCATAGACAAAGTTCCAGTCTCTGATCCAAAGGGAATTCCTTTTCTAAGGACTCCCTCATCACATTCAGCTAAGGAAGGGCCTGTTCATTGTTTGGTTTCTTCCCATACATTCCCCCCCATCAAATTTCCATTTCCTCCACACAATCTGTCCATGACTGAGAGACACTCAGTGCACTTCATGCAGCCTGGGCACGTGCTGTACTACAGCAGGGACAGGGATTTACTGAACCTGCCTTGGCCACGTGCACTAATGCACCCAGAACACTGAGGACTCATGGAACACATGCTCTGCAGATCATTTGAACAAACTTCTGAGCGAGAAGGCTCAGAGAGCATTTAGGGAGCAACATGTATAGACAGACTTCATCTGGAATTGTGACAAAGTGCCAGGAAGCTTGTAACAAGAACACATCCAGGGCAATGGGAGAACTGAGAGTTCCAAAATTATCAAAAAAGGAAGAAAGTGTTCAAAACTAGGGAGCAATTTTGCTTTTCAACTCTAATCTTTCATCAAGATACTTAAATGCGAGCCAGGGAATGCAAGAATGAGGAGTAGTGCTTGATGTTACAGAGTCAACTTCTTCTATCACTTGTATATTCTGCTAAGTCATGTGCATTGAATAATAATCAGACATTCATCCCCTGAAATAGAACTGGAAAACCACTTCTGGCAAAACTCAAGCTTGGATACACTCCAAAGCATATGGAGAGTAGTGAATCAAGATGCAACATAACTTGACAGGTTTTCGGTAAGTGTACTTTTTATTTGAAACACTTCTATGGTTGAAGAGTATGAAAGCATTTCTTTATTTAGTAGTAGAGAGAGCTTAATCCCACAAAGTATTCCACATAACGGTAGTGCACTAATCTCCAAATCCGAGTTGCTTACTTCAATTACTTTTACATGCAAATAATAGGAAAGGACAGATAAAAAAAATATAGGTCAATGACGTTAGAAATGCTGGTTTGTTCTCTCCTCAGGTTGGTTTGTGGATCACTTAAGGTATGCCAACATGTCTGAGAGCATTAGCCCACACTGACTCACATGCCATGTACTGGACACATTCACAACTTTATGAGCAGAAGTGAATTCTTAAGATTATGCCAGTGTCTGGATTTATTTTGTATCCCGGGTAACCAAACTGAGTAAACCGAGCCAAGGTATCATTTGAAATAAAATAACGACCAAGATGGAAAATGAGACATCTCTCCTTAAAAGGTTAAACAAAACAAAAGGAATTAACATCATAAAGCAAAGAGATGATACAGGAAATTTCTGTTATGTGGGGCTTTAAACTTGCTTATTCTTTGGCCCTTCAAAGACAGTCTCTTGTACGTTACTGAATGAGGCACTCCTAAAGAGTCTGAACTTGGTCTAGAATCTCTGCAGGCCATAAAGCTTCCAAGCATGCAAGTAGTCTCCCCATGATTATTGTCACAAGCAATCCTGCTGGCTTGTCCTCAGCCTCATGATACAATTGGTAACTACAGCAATCACAAAATCCCAGTGCTAATCATCCAAAGGTAAAATCCTATAAATACAATTAGATTACTTTTTTTTTTTTTGGTCTGTAGTAGCATTCAAAAGTTCATCTGGTTTTAGGGTACTTTTGTTGTTTAGTTTACTATTACATAATTTGCAATGGCAATGTTTTGAGTTACTATTCTGAGACGGAACTTAAATATTGTGTCAGGGAGTCCCTGACCACTAGGTCTTGGGCTAAGATATCTAAGGGTCTGCCCTGCTTCTACTACACGAGCAGCACAAATATCATCCACTGATTACCTGTGGATTTAGCATTCTGCATAAAAGCTGAAGAGCACGGATGATTAACACAGATGCTGTTGCAAACTAACTCATAACGTCCTGCCTGTATCACAGGCAAGCTAAAAGAGGTATTAAATTCTGTCTTCCAGAACCTGATGTTCTGTCAGCTCATTTCACAACACAGATTTCAAAAATTCTGGAACAGCAGCCATCAGAAGTTGGAATTCTCTCAGTGATAACCTTCTGCTGTACAAACATCTTGCCTGGTGTGCTACTTGAAACACTGCGCAGAAATACTACACAAATCTTTTCCCCTTGCTCGCAGCCCTCAGTGAATTGAGCCTGCCATTCGCTTAGAGGGCACTGGCTTCTTTGGAGACAAATCTCCACAAAGCACTCAGCAATTAGTTAAGCCACAACTAAATTTGTCATGTACCAGCAGTTACATGCAGTGGCAAAAAAGCCAATACTATATTGACAGCTCCAAAAACAGATATGCGGAATATTCAAAAACAGCTCCCAGTGTAAGAAAGTAAAAAGTATTTTTTTTCACCAGCAATAGAAACAAAAACTTAACTTCTTTGGCTTTTCTTGCTGTTTTCCTGTTTCTCAGCAGATTTTAAAACAAGGTATTTTGCATGGAAGGATTTAAATTAAATTTTGAGAGGAAGGGAGAAGAATGTTATCGGCATCACCATGTAATAATCAGGGAGAGGCTATCAAGGCAAAGGAGAGAAACCATTTGGAGAAGCCTAATTTGAAAGGAGTGTATAGATTCATTTTCATTTTTATAAAAGGCTGTAGAAGTGTCTACTGCAGTAAATAGATCTACAGTAAACTTTTCTGGTGTAAAACGCAACTGATACTGACCCAGGTTTGCAGATACGTACATACCATAAGACAAATACTAAAGAGAGGGAGATTATATTATGTCTGTATGCTTCTCCTTAAACAGGGGTTCCAGGTACTTCCCACAGTAAAACAAGTTCCAGATGAGGAGAAACTAAAACATTCAAGATTTTAAAATGCATAAAAATGAAGTTTAAAATTTTTTAATCCAAAAAGAGCATATCAACAGATGACAGACACATAAGTAGCATATATATATATATAAAGTAAATGTTATTTATCACCTCCAACTCAACAAATTCTCATTTTAGCTACAATTTAATTAAAATACAACCCAACCATCAAGGTATCACGACGCTGTAACTGACTGACATTTCACAGCAGAACTTCCCACTACGCGACAGCCACAGCACATCCAATCACAACATCATTACTCGGCTAACTTATGTAAACGTGTGCCTGCGTACGCAAATACAACACAAACACAAATGCACGGAGCCACTAACTACTGAGCAGCAGGAGAAAAGTGCCTGACATCCATTATTTTAGAACACATGAGAAAATGAGTGTGCTCGGGCAGGACGGACAGGACGGACGCCCGCAGCTGCGGCGGGGCGCCGAGAGGGTTCCGGGGCCCCGGCAGTGCAGCAGGTGTAGCTGCCCCGCTGCCAACCCCTCGGGAGCCCGAGGCACCGCGCACGGCTGNNNNGAGCGCTCCCCCGCCTGCCGCTGCAGCCGCCGGCACCGCTGGGCTCGGCACGGCGAGGGAAGAGCTGCCTCAGGCACCGGCGGCCACTCGAGACGACGGCTGTCAAAGGGGAAGGCAGAGCGAGTGACTGCCGCCTCAGCCGCCGCTCACGCCCCTGCCTGAAGGGGCCGAACGCAGCAGCTGTGAGGGGGCGAGGCGCAGAGAGCCCCCGCCCCGCCGGTCTGTGCTCGGAGCCGCGCCCCTGCCCGCCCCGATCCGCGGCGCTGTCCCGGCCCCTTCTCCCCTCGAGGGCCGTGAGGGGCTGGTGGAACCGCTCCTGTCTGCCCGAAAGCGCTTGGGCGCTGTCTGGGGACGATTATGGAGAAGTCAGTTAATAAATAACGTGTGTCGTTGATTGCCAACAGGCTCCTGTCATTTACTGGGCAGAGTATTACAAACAGATGCAGGCTTGTTACAGTCTTAAGGAGAGGAGTGTTTCCTTCAAAATAAGGAAGGAGCATCTGCCTGGGTCTATATTAACACAGATGAAGGAATTCTTTACTGCGAGGGTGGTCAGCTCCTGGAAAACGTTGCCCAGAGAAGTTGTGGATGTCTCATCCCTGGCAGGGTGCAAGGCCAGGTTGGATAGGGCTTTGAGAAACCTGGTGTAGTGGAAAGTGTCTCTGCCTATGCAGGGAGGTTGGAACTAGAGAATTTTTAATGTCGTGTCCAAGCCATTACATAATTCTACAATAGTGCCATAAAGTGGGGAAAAACTTATTATGTAATTTCTTTCTCACCAGAGGATCTCTCAACCCTTCAGGAACTGTGGGAAACCTCAATTCAATTGAAATTTGTGGGAACATCATTGACTTCTAATAAAAATGCCTTTTCTTATGATTTGATTTTTGTCCAGCCTTCTTGTGTTTATTACTTGATTGTGACTTCTTCTAGTGCAGCAGCTTTGGGGCCTATAGGGCTTATGGGGCCCCTGAGACCTATGAGGCCATTGGGGTCTATGGCCTGTGACATCTATGGGTCATATGGGGCCTGTGGGGTCTATAGAGCCTATGGGGCCTGTGGGGTCTGTAGAGCCTATGGGGCCTTTGGGGGCTATAGAGCCTATGGGGCCTGTGGGGTCTATAGAGCCTATGGGGCCTTTGGGGGCTATAGAGCCTATGGGGCCTTTGGGGGCTATAGAGCCTATGGGGCCTTTGGGGGCTATAGGGCCTGTGAGGGTTGTGGAGCCTGTGAGGTCTCTATGTCCTATGAGGCCTGGGAGGCCTTTGTGGCCTCAAAGGGAAAAGCTGGGAGCCTCCAGTTCTGATGCTTTTTGTCTTTGAGACTCTGGGCTTAAAAATAATGAGATGAACATAGCGTATTGTGGCTTTGGGTGCTCCATGCTCTTACCAAAGAAGGCTGCTTTGATGAAAAGATGGGCCACCAAGGTACTACTCCAAAGATAAGCTGCCATTTGTTGGCAGCGCTTACTCTTAAAGAAAGATGCATCTGTGGCTGGTTTACAAATAATACATAATCACTGCCAGAGTAACTCTGAAGTATAAATCTCAAAATTAATTAGTAAGATTTGGCACTCCCGTAAAAGCAATCCTGTCTTTAATAACAGACACTGGGTCTTGCTTCTCTTCCTATTCAGCAGCCCCAGATGGCCGTGCTTTCTCCACCACCTGCCTCTACAGTTCAGTGGTTTGCACAAGTTAAGCTAGATTATGGGCATATAATGGAACAGCAACACAAGAGGAGGCCACAGAGCAAACATTTTAACATTTTGCTGAATAATCTTCAAGCCCTTACTCTAGCCACTGTTCTATGCTAACCCTTGGAATGACAGTAATTGGGAGTAATTGTGAAATGTAAGTCTCCCATATGGCTGGCAAGGATCTAAGTGGCAAGGATCTAAATTCTTGTTACATTTAGATCGAAACATCTAGTTCCTGGCATATGTTCATTAGGGTATATATTTTTCACTTAGTACATGAGATCGTCATCATCTGTGAGATGCTTTATTTCAGCACTGAAGTACCCTTTGTGCCCAGGCATTGCCAAATGCTAAAAAATAAGGCCATTTCAGCCTTTTTCACTTACCTGTTAAATTCCCAGTTAAGCATCAGTAGGGGCAACTCCCATAAAATGCTAGTGCCACTTAAGCTAGAACAGTAACAGAAAAGGTGTAACTTGGCATTCCCTGAGTGTGTAACACCAAAGGAACATTCTGAAGTCTGGTGGGGCAGACACAGAAAACCCACACAGGTAAAACATAAGTCATATTGATGTGTTATTTATTGTACAGCCTTTCCAATCACACATGCCTTTCCATTCTGCAGTTCACACATTATCCATTTTTGTATGCCAATTCCAAAACTCTGATATATCTTAATGTCCTATCAGTAGAAACTATGCTGATTTATTGCTAACTATTAATATTTGTTTCCTATCCATCCATAACAACACTGAATGGTGTTATTGTAGTGATGTAGAGTCTGTGTATAAGATGGAAATCAACTGTTAATGATACAAGTGCAGTGTTTGTCACTCACAATGTAAAAAGTAAATGTGGGTTTATAATAGCTTCTTACCTTCATCTGCAGTTCTATGACAACTTTGAGCTTATTAGAAATTAAGAATAATTCAGAAATACAGTCGGCCCTCTTCCACTTTGCACCCCCCATATTGAGGCTTCATATCTTAGCGGTGTGATTTTTCAGCGATTAAGGAGGCCCGTTTTGGGACTGCGCATGGGTGACCTTACATGCATGAATATTCAAAGTAGGCAGTCATGAATATGCAAACACACACACACCCCGGTGTGCGATCTGAGGTGGGCAGCCGCAGTGCGGCGGAGCCGAGCTGGGTGTGTACCGCTCCCGCAGCAGCTCAGCTCAGCTCAAGTGCTGCCTGCTGCACTCCCCTTGCTTGGCTCCGAGCGAGGAGGCTTTGTGCAGTTATGAAAGATTTACACACTCTCAGGTTAGACGTGGTATCCAAGACTTTCTTGGGGTAGCTATCTACCCCGAGTATGGAGAGACCAGGTCTACCCACCTGGAGAGACACCGTGACAGCGGTGCTGGTGGCTCCCAGCCGAGTGGAAAAGGGATGTTTTCCTGGCATGGGGTGGCCACGGGCACCAGGAAGCACCGACACAAACACTGATACACAGCAGGGCAGTGCCAAAACAGCGCTGGAGCACCGGGGGGCCGTGTGAGGGTGCAGGACAAATTTGCATATTAATGAGCTGCCATTCTACATGGAAGGAGGGCTTTGCGGATAGGGGGCAAGACCTGCAGTACCGTGCTATAGGAGACCCGACTGTATCAAAAAATGGTTGCAGATGCTGAAGTCTCCACTAATTCTGAACCTATAAGGAATGAAAATATGAGACAAATGAGAATACTGGAAAACTACAGAAAAGAATCTGAATTCTTCAAGATACTCAGTATTAATGTGCTCTTTTGAAAATATAATAAAGAATTTTATCCAATTTCTTTTGAAGGAGAGTTTCTCTTACTTGAGCATGCAATCTAGGTTTTAATATTAAATGAAATTAACATTAAATAAATTAACTACTTGCAATGGTGCTGGACTTCTTTCTTTCAGTAATTTGAAGCAGCTGCACCTACATGCCAATTTAACTTGAATGCTATCATAAAATACTCCATGGGAAATATTCAAGGTTCACACACATTCTTCCCACCATACACAGGGAGCCTCTGGCTAATGTTAATAATCACATGACTTCTAACATTAATAATCACAAGACTTCTTTTTCCCACATTTACATGGTCACTTTAATCTCAAATAAATCCACCCTGCTGCAGAAGCAGATAATGTCACCTTCTCTTGCTGTTAGTACCTACCTTCTGCCTTGGTTTGGCAAAACCATTTTTGTTGTTGTATAGACAACTAGATCAATGATCTGAACTAAAAACAAATCTTGATTCTTTTTTCCTCAGTTCGGTTAGAGGCAGTCAATTCCTTTCATCAGTGGCTTGGACGTAACACTAGAGTAAACTGTTTGTAACCACTGAAACTTTTATCTTATTTAAACAGATATATTTATTAAAAAACCGTGTATTAATGCAGTCTGATAGTTTATATAAATGCATATGACTCATTTGTAGTTCTTGACTGAGATTAGATACAACCACTATCATTAAAAATTGAGAGATACTGATTAATTTGAGATACAAGTCTTTGCTTGAAAAGACACAATGTCTACTGCTTTATTTTGGTAACAAAATGTAAAATCAAAATGTACTAGAAAACATTACAGTAAATAGGTTTTAATAATAAAATGTGTTTAGAGTAAATAGGTCTTCATAAATCCAGAACAGACAGGTTTACCTGTTACAGTCCTGTATACATTAGAGGATTGAAAAAACATAAATATTGTGCTCAGAAGAAAAGATGTGAATGTGGTATTTATTTCATTAATGGTGAATTGGAAGCAAATGCTAAACAACATTTGTGTTCATATTGTTTCAAAGTCTACAAAGACAGCACAGTTCATATTCAATGAACCAATAAAACGAAGGTTCATTTGCACGTACAGTCAGCTCCCGGTAATTGCAGATGCACAGGTCCAGCACAGCAGCGCGAAGTCAGTGAATTGCAAAGAAAACAAAGTCATGAATATTCAGTTAAGTCCTGCCCATCACCCCACCCCCTCAGCTCCTGAGGGGAGGAGGGCATTCCCAGGACCACCCCGCCCCCTGTTCCACCTCAGAAAAGCAAAGGAAATGCCTTTTGCCCCTTCCTGGCCATGGAATCCTGACTTTTGGACCAGAGCCATTTTTCCGAGTACAGAAATCCTGCACAGAAGAGCACATGTGTCTGCCCCCATCCTGGACTACTGGCTTGCAGCCACGTGCCACCTGCACCTGGAGCCCCAGACTCTGGAACTGAGCTGAGCCGAACACTGGCAAGGAAGCCTGAGTTGCAGCTGAGCCCAGCCAAGCCAATGTTTCATATCAGGCAGACTGAACCACCCAGCCTTGCACCGCTTCCATTCGTAAGTGAGCTCAGGCACAGCCTCCATTTGCAAAAGCAAGGCAGCAGCTCTAAAGGGAAGGAGCTGGGTGGGCTGAATGCCCCCCCCCCACCCCCGACTGCAGCCCTGCCACCCTTCCCCTGGCCTCTGGCTAGCGCAGTGGCCTCGACAAAGCAATGTAACACACAGGACCAGTGGTAAATCCCAGCACGGCTGTCAGGGGCCACGCAGGCCTAAGCTTGGTCCCAGTGGCACTGTGTGGCTTGGCACGGTCCATCACCAGCCTTGGGCTGCCTGCAGGAGGGAGGGAGCCCTCCCCAGGTATGGGACAAGCAGTGCCACTTCCCCCACGCAGTAGATGCTGCTTGCAGTGCATGTAAAGAATGTGAAGAAGTGAAGCCTAGCATGGCTCCTGCAGCCCCGATCATCCCTGCCCACCCCTCCACAGCTCCGTCTGCTGTCCCTGCCTGCCCTGTTCACAGCTCCTTTTTCCCTTTCTCTCTCCTCCCCCTCCCTGCACCTCCTTCCCTCCCCTTGCCTGCCCCCACACCCCAAAGGAGATTTTTACACAAACATCTCCTGTATTAAAAACAAAGTGCATAGTGCTGCCTTGAGGGAGCTTTAATTTTGGTGCCCACTCCCTCTCCGCTGCCACGGCAGCCCCATCGCTATGCCGCTGTGCCACGGCAGCGCTTCCATTGCTATGCCGCTGTGCCCAGAAGCAGCGCCGTGGCCCCAGTGCCTGTGCACTGCCCACTCAGCAGCAGTCTCAGCTACAGGGTGATGGCAGTGGTTCCCCTTAAACAGTGCAAATGGACGGCGCTTGTGCACTGTGGGGCACATGCCAATGGGCAGGGTTCATTTACATATTTGTATCCTCATCACATATTTATGAGCTGTCTTGCTTCATGGCATTATCTGTGTATGTGCAGACCCCGCTTTTTTGCTGAAAAATAAATTGAAACCATAAAGATGTGAACCCCGAATAACCAGGGGGTTACTGTATTTGTCCTTTCAAGGCTCTTTCCTCTATTCCACCTATTCCACAGGTTCAAGAATATTGTTCAAGATTAACTCAGGTTATATGTTAAAATGCATTGTCAGAGTATACTTGCTAGCTTTATGTTTTGTCATTTTCAGAGAACTTGTTTTTGTATAATGAATTTTTAAACGTACCCACCTTTCAATATGGTTATTTTTCGTTAATTATCTAGGATGTTTCCTTCTCTGAATTAGTGGCAAAATAAAATTATAATCCACTATGAACTTCTGTTCCCACTAATTGAAGTAAAAGACTTCTTTGTTCCATTTATTTTATGTTCATGGTAGTCATCTGTTAAAAACACAAAAATGTTTGCAATAGAAATGTTAGAGTCTTCATTCCTATGTATGGACTTTCCCATAAACAGTCTAGTTGGCATTTTCTTAATGCCCTACTCCAGTTTCCCAAAAATTCTTCCCTGGATTTAGCACTTCCACCATTCTGCTCACTTTATAAGGTAGCTCAGAGAGCTCGGAAACATCCAAGTTCTAGCCCATACTCTTTCAAATATCCTACTAGGTTCTAAATACTGGATTCCACTGCTGAAGCTAGTACATGCTGATATAAGAAGGTCAATGATGAGATGTCAGCAGAAGTCAATTCAGAAAGAAGATGTTCGTTTTTAATTCCTGAGGAAGTTTAGCATTGGAACAAATTACCTAGCAGGGTACATAGTACATTTTTCAAAACATGGTGCACTTAATTAAGAGCTCAGACTGAAACACAGAGAGGAAAACAGCTGCAATGGTTTAATGCGTTGCCACCCCCAGCTGTCCTACCATCCCCTCTGCCGGAGGACATTTCCACAGCAGAACTGTTTCAATTCACAGTTGAGCACATTTGCTTTAATTGCCTTCACACTAAAATGCTAGACTGTGAACCTCACCTAGTGAGGTACAGCTCTGCCCTGCCTTCTGCCACCTATGGTATGGAAGAGAAAAATGGGCAAAGAGCAACTACAGACAACAGAGGTGCTGTGTGAAGCCTTTTCCTCGCCTGTCCTCTACTACTCACACTTACTCCCTCCCCATTCTCTCACTCCTGCCATGCAACTCTGTGTAGCTGGTTGGTGAACTTTTGCTGAACACAAGATAACATCAAAAGAGAAGAAAGCCACACCAGTTCTCCATTTTGATCCTGTATGCCACTGCATTCTGTCATATTTAGAAATGCAAGAATAGCTTGACATTTGGAAGAAGTGGCAGAAACAGGAACTGCTTAAAATGAAATAAGAGGAAAAGCACTTCAAGTCTGCTCTAAAACTGATTTCTCTTTAAAATATATACTCCAACCTAGTGATTTGTTGAGCAGAGCAAATGAATCATGTTATGTAGGAATTTGAACTGTTCATCGCATCAGGCCTTAAGCCGTACCTAAGTAAATCTGCTTCGGTTCACTGACTTTAATGGAAATCTGGCCCATATGCCCCAATGAGTACAATGTAGTGGCATGCCTTATCACTTCAGGATATTGACAAAAAAGGATCCAAAGCATAACACTTTGTCTTAACTGTTTTGTTACACTGAAGACCTCTACATGTGAAATGAAGAAATTTTGTACTGAATTGTTAGAGGATTCTGACAGCACCCTGGAAAAGCAGATTAGCAGAAATATTTTGGAAAAAATTATATCCTTTCAGGAAATTTCTAATTGTAAGGATTATCAGCTAGTTAAATCCAAATATTGTTTGATGTATTTTTGGTATTATCTGATTGAAGTTGGCAATTTTGAGGTAATTTGCAATACCTCAACTTTCTTAGAAAGCCTATAACCTCCTGTGAAGGAAGCAGCTGTGTTGAAATTCCAAGCTGTTAACCAACAATATGTACAGTTGATCTACTTAAGTATTTATCTTTTTTTTTTCCTAGATAAAAGAGTTTTCAATTCCCTTTAAATAAACAAAAAAACCCAAGAGAGGCAAGCATATTCCTGGGCACAGAGCATATGCCTTTTTCGATCCCTAGAGTAGGCAGTATATTGATTGTATATGAATTAATTCTTTTAGCCTACAACAGAAAGTGCTGTGGGATTGCTGATCAAAAATGCCAGCAGGCTAAAGGTACATATTAGTTGAATTATTTTAAATTTGTCAACACCTAAATTTCTACAGTATTTAGCAGGAATTTTCACTGTAAATATAATTTCTAGAATAAAATAAAACTATTTAATACTTAGACTGATTTTTTTGGAGGAAAAAAAAGCAGTTTAAAGCAGAGAACTGCATTCACACACAAATTTTCTTGCATCATTAAAAATACCCAGACAGAATAAATTCGATAGTCCAAAATATATTCTTTGAGTTATTTTCTGTTTAATAGTACACAACACTGAACAACAGATGGTTTTGATCCATCTACACAAAGTAATAAAAGAATGACACCACCATCGCTCTCAGATAGAAGCTGTAGCAGATAAGGCATTCTTTTTTCATTGAGCAAGCAATAAGACCCTTTCTAGATCTTTTATACATATCACAATGTAGCTGCACAAAAGGAAACTTAATTCACAAACCCACATTTCCAACCCAGAACACAAATTTCAGTTTGGGATTTTGGAGTATACCTGAAAATAAAGGTAAACTGAGGTAAACTGAACAGTTCTCCAAAAACACAGAGTCTTTGTTAGACTTTTACACCTCTAATATGAGTTAACTGGTAGCTGATCAATGCAGTCATTGTATTTGACACAGTGTGATTTATTTGAAAACATTTCAAATTACTACAGATATTTGTTTTCTCTTTTGTCTAGATATGTACTAAATAACTTATTATAGTTTAGGTCAACTTTGAGGTGAGATTTGCAAAGTTGTCAAACAACTTATTTTGTGACTGCCTCTTTATACACAAACAAAGACTTCCTGTGTGTTGACATTCCAGCTGACCTCCTTTTACCTATGTTTTATCCCAGATTCTTATTCACATTCTGCAACTGTCCATACAAAATACCCTTTGCCACAGTATTGTTTGAACTTGGGCTCTTTTTTTTAATGCCTCTCCCTGGATATCATATTTGACTTGAAATGCATTCTAAAGAGAAGAAAATTACATATTCAATACATTTGCTGTTTCTGATAAAAATATTTTTAAATAAGACCTGGATTTACAGGTCTAGCAAGTAAGGATGCCCTTTTCACCACGGGCTATGTGTTGGTAATTAAATCACACCAGTAAATCAGATAGAGCATTGTATCTTTACTAGTATGATAGTATTGGTACAGGCATTTTACATCCTAGAGCCTGCAGTAAATTAAAAAGTCCTTGGAGGCTATTGTTACTTGACCTGTGGATCTGCTGAATTCCAGGCAGGGTGAAAGAAAATGAGTTATACATTTATCAGTCTCCTGCACATTAGTGCAATGTCTTGTCAGTGCTTGCCTGCATTTCCTCCTATCCCTGGCAAGTACTGCTCTAGAATTGATGCTACCTGAGAAATTTGAGATAGCTGGTAAAGCTCCTGGGAGAAGCAAGCTGACAATAGTCTGTCATAATTTGAAGGAGAATTAAACAATAGCAAACTGACTTCTGAATTAGATAATCATCATGCATGCTCATTAGGCTTTCCCTTTTGTGCATTGTCTTTTTTAATTTGTCTGAGCTCTTTAGGGTGTTTTCATATCAACAAGACCTTTGAATGTGGTCTTTCTCATCCTGAAGTTGTCTTGACATCTGATTATGGCAAGTCTAGGGTTTCCCCTCTGCATTTCTCATGGGCAAGTGGATGGATCTTGATTGCTGTAATGGAGCACAGCAGTTTATGTTTCTCTTGTGGCTTGTTGTAGACATATGATTCTATAACTGGAATAGAGGACAAAATAAGCCCTTCCTCTCTGTATTTACATTTTTATATGAATATTTTTATCATCACTTCTGCTACCTTGGTTCTGTACTCCTTCTCCAATGTATACTTACTCTCAGCTCGTATACCCACAAAATTACTGCAAGCTGACCTGTCTGCAAACAAATCCATTTTTACACATACATATATTCATTATACATACATGCATGCATTAATATTTTTCATCTAGAGCACTTCACTGACCTGCCACATCCGCAGGGCTCCTGGCACAGGGGACAGCCAACATGTCAGATGACACGAGCAGTCCCCTGCACAGAAGTGAGTGCAACCTTAGATGGCAGCAGCTGTCAGACAAGTGTGGCTGGGTCAGGGAACTGTAACCTCAGCTACAACTGCAGAGACAGACTCACAGCCCCTTGCTGGGGCTCTCCTCCCTCTTCTTCACCTCAGGCCTTCCCTGCTTCTGTGAGGAGTAGACTCAGGGGACTGAAGCAGCAGAAAACATTTTACCACCGTTGTGGGCTTAGTTTATACTACCAGGGCTATGGAGCAGGTCAGAAGAGCACCCAGTGGGCTCACTGGGTGGGAGGGAAGCAGGACTGCCAGCTCCTAGCTCACATTAGCTGCTTTGCAAAACTGCCACGTGGCTGCAGGAGCTGGGGCAGGGCATGAGTTGGCTGGCTACCTAATCTAACAGAAATACGTACAGGTCTTCCGTGTTGAAAAGACCATTTCCCCTACTATTTTAATGATATATTAGAAGAATTTCACTAGTTTACTGAGGCCAAATCAGGCTTACAGTACACTTTTGCAGCCTGATGATGTTGCAAGTGAAAGTACAGTTGCTTTGGTTCTACACTGATATTTAACTAAGGTTTACAGACAAAATGATATATAGCAGGAGGAAAAAAAAGACCAGAAAAAATTGTCTGTTGCAGCAACCCCGAATTTTAGGGAGAGCCAGGACTGTACAAATGGGGATGTCAGTTACAGTGTAAAACTTGTTAACATAGAAAATGAATCACTGATGTAATAACAGCTGATCTTGATTCAATTTCTTCATACTTTAACTTTAGCTGAATGCAGATAAGCAAAGCTGTGTTAGAACAGAATCTTGGCTTTCAGACTGAGATAACAGGACATCAGTGTGGAGTGATCGAAATATGTGTCTGCAAATGCCTATTACATTTGGATCAGCTAAAACAATGATACCTAGATTGCACCTTTTAAGTAAGCATATCAAAGTTAACAAATGTAACAGTATCGTTATTTGATAGGCAGTGCAAGAATGAAGTATGGAATTGATGACTTGGCTGGCGTGCTGGCCTGGGACGAGTTATGATTCTTTCTGCACAGCCCTCTTGGACTGGCAGCAGCTACAGAAAGGGCTGCCGTATCTTCAGCCCCTGAAGCTGAATTTCCAGGCAGCAAACACCTCTTCAACCTGTAATGCTGCACTGTTCAAAATGATTATATCTCTATCTTCATAGATAAAGAGATGCTATCAGGAAGAAGAAAAAAAATAATAAGAAGAAAATAATTAAATAAGAGAAGTCAGGGATTTTGAATCTGAGTGGGACTTGGCAGACCTGCTGAAAGCTTGTGAGAAGCCCCATACTGCATTCCAGGTGGTGGGAGAGCAGAAGGAATGCTGTGCTAATTCTCCCTCCAGCTAGACTGATGTCCAGAACAGATTTTTCACTGCAGATGAAATGAGAATATTCTGTCATATAACGGTGTCCTGAGGGTCTGTTAAACATATTTTAACTTCAGTTTAGAGTTAAGAGGTAAGTCTGGTTTGTACTGCTACAAAACTTAACCACAAAAGAACTGGAAATTCTGCTCTAGCAGACATTTTTACAGTCCACAAAGGAGCATAGATGCTGACAGAGAAAACCTTACCATAAAACTGTATAATGCCACAGTCTTCAAGAAGTTATGATAAAACCCATCACAATGTGAAATATTTGAGAGTGCAATTACTTTTGCAAATCAGCAGAGCAGAGCTAAAGTGAGTGAATAAAATGCTTGCTTAAGCTTTTACTCTGAAATGCTGATTTTGCATTTCAACTTTAGTCACTAACTAGAGCTTCAGTAACTGCCTTCAGATCTCTGCTTAGGGACTAGGGGAAGGAATGCATCACAGTGGTGCACGGCTGAATTCCCAGAGAGTTTGATAACTGGAATCTCTTTCTGATCCAAGCAATTAACCAAAATTTCAAGTCTTGGCAGCTGTTTGTTTTCTGAAAGAAGGCAATTATATGACCAAAGCAGCAGAATGACAGTGCAGGGAGAGTAGTAAACCTCTCTTAAATTCCACCTCTGACTAGTGAGCTCATATTTTTATGATCTGGTCTCACAAGAAAAAGGAAAAAAGAAGGAAAATTACTATGCTTGCATACCCTCACAAAATTCCCACTAGCTAGAATAGTAATAACTTGCAGTTCTCTCACAGCTATTTTCTGGAACTAAAATACTGCTACATATGCTCCTAAGTCTTCAATACAGAAAAGACATATTATTAGTACGAACACAGTAACTCATACATAATCACCCTCAGCAAGGCCAAACCTAGTCAAGCACTTACTTTTTCCCCTTCAGACCCCACTCACGTGATGTCACTAGCTACAAAAGAAGTGTTAATATAACTAAGATAGATGCAAGGTATAATCTCTTAAAATAGAAGCCTTTCCTGCTCATTAGATAGCATGCTCACAGATGTTGTCAATTATGTAGCAACACTTTGTCTTAAGCTCTTACTACTTCAGTTGTTGCATATCTCAGTCTACAATAAATAGGGTTTTTTCTTCTGTTACACATGTGAACTGAGCAATTGCTGCATGTTCAGCCACTTCCAGCAAACAGAGAAGGGCTTGTTGACAGAGCTTTAAACTATCTTGGAAGAGGGAAAGCGACAAAACCAGGCTTGCCAGTGATGAGCAATGGCATGGTCTGCCAAAACTTGAGAAAACTTGAGAAACAAGCCCTGGTGGGATCCCTTAATATGCCTCCAGAGGTGTTGGCTACAATGTATCACACCTGAGTGCACACAACATGAGGAACAAAGAAGAGGAGATCAAAGCTTTGGCCCAATCCCAGAGATTTGACATCATTCACGTAAGAGAACTTGGTGGGATGATGCCTGTGACTGCAGTGCCCTGTTGGATGGTTACATGAGAGATAGAAAGGGCAGAAGAGGCGGAGGGGCGGCACTGTATGTAGAAGGGTTAGAATGTATGGAGCTCATAGCTGGCACTGGTATAGTTGAGAGCTTCTGGATAAGAAACAAGGGGCAAACAAAGAATGCAAATATCATCATCAGCCAGGACAATGACGCCAACAAGTTATTCTTTGAGGAACTAAGGGATAGTTCCAAGTCAAACACCCTTGGCCTTATGGGGGACTTCAACTTGCCAGAAATTAACCGGGAGCACCACAAAGTGCCAGCAAACCCACAGCTTTGGACATGAGTGGAGCAGAAATCTGGCTGCTCGGGGAACAAATAAGGTCCCTTGAAAAAATATTTTTGCAGGTGCTGGGGTCCATCATTGCTGAGCAATTTTTAAGCATCATCTCCTAAGGGCACAGGGGAAGCCAATTCCTAAACATCAGGACTCAAGCAGGCAAGGCAGAAGGCCAGCTTGTCTGAGCAGGCATCTTCTCTTGGAAATAAGGCAAAAAAGGAAGGTGTATGCCCAGTAGAAGCAAGATCAAGTGACATGGGAAGAATAAAGAGATTCTGCTTGCTGTTGTAGGGAGAAGATTTCTGCAGCCAAAGCTCAGCTGGAGTTGAAACTGGCCAGAAATGTGGAAAATAAAAAAAGATTTTTCAAATACATATATTACTAATGGCAATAGGCAGTATAGAAATATCATTGGTTCATTACAGGATGAGGATGGTCACCTCACAGACAGAGACAAGGCAGAGGTGTTTAATACTTTCTTTGCCTCTGTCTTCAGCGCAGATGATGGACCAAGAGGGTCTCAGTGCCCTCAGCTGGAGGACCATGACTGCAAGAAGGATCAACTCCCAGTCAACCTTGAATTTGCACAGGATCCAGCTTTGTGCCTACAGATCCGTGAGTCCTGATGGGATTCATCCCAGAATCCTCAAAGAGCTGCTGATATCACCACAAAACCTCTCTCAATGACTTTTGAGCGGGAAGCTGGAGAGGTCCCAAGAAGGGCAAGAAGGAGGACCCAGGAAAGTACAGGCCTGTCAGTCTCACTTCAGTGCCTGGCAAAGTTATGGAGAAGATTATTCAGGGAGCTATTGACAAAGACCCAAAAGACAGCACGATCATTGGTCACAGCCAGCATGGCTTCATGAGAGGGAAGCCCTGTTTATCAAGCCTGATTTCCTTTTATGACAAGGTAGCTTTGAATGATGAATTATAGAGGACTAGAAGAACTATCTATCCACCTACCAAACACCATTCAGTCATACAAAATCTTGACTTACCTTTTACAAGGAATTTCAGCAAGGTTACACATCTGGAAAAGTGAATCGAGTATTAAGGGCTTTTTAAGTAGCAGCTTATTGGACATTTTTGTCCGCTGTTAGATGCAGAGCTAGGAGAAATAGCTGGTTGGGGTTTTTTTAAGAATCTTTGGTGCTTTGCACAATAGTGACAGGAAATGATTTAGAGAAAAATCAGAACAGTGCTAAATGTTACTTTTTAGAAGAGAAACAACTCTCTAATGTTTTTCAATTTTAAATGTGGCTTAGTTCAAAGGCTAACACAGATTGTGATACAAACAGATCACAGACTAACCCACATAGCAATTGCTGTATAATGGAAGTATTGCAGAAGGGCTTTAGAGACTTAGAATAAAAAAATAGAACTGCAATACTCACAATACACTAACTTTAAAAGTTACAAGCAGATGAATTTGAAATAATTCTCTGGGATTAATACGGCAAATACGTTGTTTTTCTCTACCTGGAATTTTACAGAAAAATAACCAGTATTTGACTGAATAAATTAGTTCAACGATGACCGTGATAGCGAACATATTTAAAAGGATATTTATAGTTTAAGATTTATCAAGCAAAATCATGATGTTCACAAAAAGAAGTATGGAACAGGTTTTTTCAAGATTTCTGATCCCTGACAAGGTAAAGAAGATGGAGATGGAAAAGTGGTTTTCCTAGAAAAAAATGTTGTTTTATGTGAAGAGCAATATCAGGGTACCTTTCCATAGTAATATTAATTTACTTTCCTTTGTATTGTTGTTATGTGAGCATGAAAAATTATTCATATTCTTGTCCATCTAGAAGAATGTCTAAAGATTTCTTCAAATGTTTTCAGTGCTATTTTTATATCTTTAGTATAAAGAGAGAATAATTACTGTAATTTTATGAGAACAATTGTTAGCTAGTTGTACGAGAATTAATACAAACCTCTTTATACCTTATACCATCACTTCTTTTTTGAGTTGAGCCCTAATAAATGCAGCATATGTACATTGTCTCACTAATTAATATGTTTATGTAAAAATGGATGTACCATATTTGTCTTGATTTAAGACAGGAAGATCCCAGGTGAGCTTCCTTGCTGTTCCCATGCTCAAACAATGCAGGGAAAATGTCCTGGGATCTAATTTTCCCTCCTTGCTGAACTGTGGTCATGACAACCATCTGTACAAGGATAAGCTTTACAGTATCGTCTTGTTCAAGGGTATAATTTTGACTTTATGTTGTGTGATACAATAAGATAATGGAAAATAACACTGTGCAGCAGTAGGTGCTCCCATCTACATGCACTGCCGATTTCTACTTTTGGGGTTTGTGTGGTTTGATTTGCTTGTTTAATACTTATGTGGACATTGTGGCAATGAAAGTATAAAAATCATAACAACATATTTGAAAAAATACATTAACATTTGAGGGAAGAGCCACAGGCTAAGGGAAATGCCACTGTTCTAACTCTTCAAATTTATCCATTTCTATGGGTACCAGCGAATTTATATGTTGAGTATGAAATTTAATTTTTCTCTGCTGTGCCAGCAAGGTGAGATACAATTTTAAAAATCCAAGACTTTGCTTTTGCATGTCTTTTTTGGCAAAATATTGCCTAAAAGTATGTGGACAAATACAAACAGAGATAAAGACAGAGCAAATTTTTTATTATTTAGCTCCTTTCTGAAATGCAGCTATGTAGAAGATGATGTGGAATAAAACTGAACATAAGCATATTAACATATTAAGCAGAATGTGATAGATAAGCAAAGACTATTTCTTTCTCCCAAACTTGCACACAATAAAGCCTTTACTGACATTGGGGTTAAAATAATTTAATTTGGATTTGGTCACTCTGTGCCTTAAAGTAGAGACATAGTATGTCTGGAATTGAAAACACACCAGAAGAGATTGTTTAAACTATATTCTCAAATACTTTTGAGATATTAGCAGAAGACAAAAAAGAAAGTCTAGAAATTTCCTTCTAAAGCCAAGACATACAGTCTCACCAAACACAGAGATAAAAACAGAAGATAAAACTGGTTGTTTTACTACTAGCAAAGAAACAGAGCAAGATTTTAGCCTCCTCCAAATCAGATTAATCCTATCTGTCTCCTGGTATAGTAATGGGAATGGTGGAAACAGTAATTTAAACACTCTAAACCCAGCAATTTTTACTATTGCTATTGCTTTCTTTGCCCTACATATGCCAGTGATTAACAAAGATCCTCCTTCTGGCAATATAGGTTTGCCAATTTGAGTGTTTTAACTTGAAAACCATTTGCAGCTTGGAATTTTTCTTGCTATCACTAATAGCTGGACTAAAAGGAAATGGAGTTTAAATTTATTTTATTTGGTGTTTGACAATGAGCTCATATTGTACTTCTTGAATATTACAGGAGACTTATGTGGAATCTGGACTGTGGTGAAGTTCTCATACAGTCTGCTGTTCATGGTAATATGTAAAGCTAATGGTAACAAGCTTTGCAGGTGCATTCTGGCCTAACTAATGCAATCCTTGTAATAGCAAACTAGTCAGTTCATCAAATCCTAATTATTCTTTTATAACATAGAGAAACACACTTTGTTTTTGTGCTGCTCTCAGACAATGCAATTTTGGCAGCAACTCTGAGCTTTGTGACAAATGATGCTTTATGATGGGACAGGGCCATGCAACTCTGCAATTCTGCAGTGAGGTTCTGCAAACTCCTTCTGGCATCAACATTTTAAGGATAAGGAGAGTAGAGCTAGAATGTGTCTTGCTTGTGTGAACCTTTGTGTTGTTTGCAGAGGCTTTGGTGCTGGTAGTGAAACAATTCACATTATAGGTGAGTGATTGTACTTTGACAAATTTTGATGAAATTAATTTCCAAGATACAGGAGGACAACAGCCTGGTAAGACCCTCCAAGTATGACACTGGAAAAGGAAGTTGTGAGGTAGACAATCATTGATGTTTATTCTGTTGCTGACTAGAAAGCTTGGTTTTCAACTTAGCTGACCATGGGTTCTCACACCACAGTCGTGATTTAAAAACAAGATTTTGCACTCGGCCCTCTTGCACTTCGCGCCCCCCATATTGCGGCTTCAGATCTTAGCCACATGATTTCTTAGTGATGAAGGAGACCCGTTTTCACAACTGCACCTGTGTGACCTGCCGCGGCGTGGGTGGCGGTGGGGGCAGTGGCAGCAGGGGCACAGGCAGCAGAGGGGGTGTGGGCGGCGGTGGCGCGGGCACCATTCAACGCGGAAGTTGGGCTTTGCGGACCCCGATTAACACCACGGGCCTGCAATATAGGAGACCCGACTGTATATGCAGATATACTTCAGATTGAGTGCAGGTTTTTTCCTCCTGCTGCTGACCCTTTACATCTAGCATCAACAGTATCAGATTGTTGCTCACCATACATGAAAATCTGTGAAGAAAAGCCAGGGCCTTTTGTGCTGTCCAACTCTTTTTAGCATATCATCACAACTCTTGAACAGTGTCTATTTGGTAAATGCAAGGAATAACTATCCCATAAACTTGTACTTTAAACAACTGTGAACAAGACATTTTGATCATAAATACAGCTCTCTCTGATGTAAATAGGAATTGGCCAGACAAAGCTGTGCTCCTGTGCGTTGCCCAGGATTCCTTCTTTGTGCTCCCTTTCCAGGGATGGAGAGCTGATCCAGTATCTTATGGCGGCTTTGAGAACTTGGGCAGTTTGAGCAGCAGAAAGACTGGAATCATAAATTCACCCTCCAGTCCACCAAGTTCAGTGTTTCCCGAGTGTTTGTTACACCAGTTGGTGAGATCTGATCCAGGGAGCACTGGCGTTCCAGCACTGTCCAGAGGCCGGGCCTGTGCCCAGCGACAGCCCTGGCAGGGTCAGGACAGGCTTTACAGCATTTGGTGCCACTGCACTGGGCGATGGCTGTGCTGAGCCACGGGGGCCACGGACACTCGCCCAGTGCTGGAATCCAAACAACTCAAGTGATGGAAAACAAAAAACCTATTTCACAGAATCATGGAATTGTTAGGGCTGGAAGGGACCTCCGTAGACCGTGTAGGTCCAACCCGGCTGTAGCACAGGTGACACAGGAACGTGCCCAGGTGGCTTTGACTGTCTCCAGAGATGGAGGCTCCACGACCTCCGTGGGCAGCCTGTTCCATCACCTCAGGGAATTCAGCTGCTGCTAAAAGCTGAAGCTGAGGTTGGCTTATCTCCTAAAATGGCAGCATCCGATGTAAGCGCAGAGGAGCACACTGCCCAGCCTGCCGCCCCACGGGACACCCGCGCCAGCCATCGCTACCTGGGCCGGGCCTCGTCTCGCCGGCCCCCGGCCTCAAAGGAGGGCCCTGGGTCACTGCGGGTGCCGGGGGCCAGGGCGCCGCCGCCTCCCCTCAGGTGCGGCGGNCCCCGGGCACGGGCTGAGGGCCCCGCTGCGGTGCGGGGGCCCCGAGGCCTCGGGGGGAGGGGGAGGGAGAGGAGGGAGCTCCGTCCGGGCGGCCGCCGGCAGCGGTGAGGGGTCAGCGGGGCTCCTCGGTGACCAAAACAAAGGCGGGGAGGCAGCGGGCGGCCCGGGGGCTGCGGCGGCGAGGTGCCGTCCCCCTCCCGCCAGCTGTGTCCTCATCCTCCCCTCCGAGGATATTGTCCGAGGGGGCTGCGTTTGCTCCAGTGCGAGGGGAGCAGCACAAAGAAGTGGTGGGGCTCGCCGGTAACTTTGGTTTTGGTTTCTTTTTGTTGTTTGTTTTCTTTTTCTGTTTGTTGTTTTTTTTTTCTCTCCTGCAGTGCCTCACTTCTTAGTCTCTGTCAGACTTGGCGATTTGAATGTGCACAGTAGGTTTTTAGCACACTAAAACTGGGTGATTGTTGCTGGCTGAAGGATGTGTAGTAGCATATTTTCTTTCCTTTGGTATTGAATTCTGTGGGAGGAATGGGCTGATACTTGTGATTGTCGAAGAGAACAATATGTGTGCTGGATGCTCTGGACGCTGATATTAGTGTTGAAATACGAGGGGTTGTCGTTCACCCGTGAAGTATCAGAGGGCTGTGAAAAGGAGAAGGGATAGTTAAATGAAAGGATCTGCCAGGAAAACAGTGTTGCATTATGTTTTTTTTCTGGAATTTGTGATAGGTAGGCCCAGCTCATAACTTTGAAAGGTTAAATGTAGTAATGGATAATGGCGTGACTTCCTCCTGACTTGGTGTAAGGGAATGCGATCAATGATATACATCTAAACTGGCAAAAGCATGGGATACTAACAAAACAGTTTCCTTGTTGGTTTTTTCTTTTGATGTGTAATCAGGTTGGTAACAACATGTTAATATTTGTCCCTTTCTTACATTTATTTTGGAAGCATTTGAGAGAAAAAAAGTTTAAGTTCTGTATCATTAGAGTACAGGTTAATGAGCTCGTAGTTTTTCAATGAAAGGAGAATAAGGGAAGACGAAGATTGAAAATGCGGAAGAAGGTGCATAATACGTGTGAAAATGAGAAGGATCTTTGCAAGGGGTTAAAAGCTATGAAATGTGGATCTGTACTGAGAGTATAATGTAGTTATGTTTTCCACAGTTAACTCTTATTTTGACAAATACAGATGTGTGGCTTCTCCATAACTTGCCTCTTCTTTTCTGGGAGAAGTGTTAACTCAGCTGTAGATGCTTCTTAAAGGTTGACTTAATATGGCTAGTCAGCAGTTATTGAGGTGTGTGTATATATTTTTTAGTAAGTGAAAAACACATATTACTAGTTAGTACTAAGTTATGTTTGTCCTTCCCTGCATTAGGAGATCAGGCAAAATTTGAGAAGGGCAGCTGTAACAGATGAATTACAACTCATTTCCTAGTAGAGAGTGGACTTCTGTATTCCCTGGAGATGGATGTGAGTTAGTATTGTACTAGAGGCACTAAAGCATGTTTTGTGCTCCTCATGTGAGCTTGGAGAGAAGAATCGCATGAGACTAGAAGCCAGTGTGATGTTGCAGCACTTTTTGTGTGACTGGCCTCTGAGCTGTCTGCAGAGTTGGTTTCACCTTCTTTGCAGGCCTTTCTTGCAGGAAATGGAGGGGAAGTGTGTGAATTACAAAACCACAGGTATTGCTGGAAGTATCATCTCTATGGAGGAGTAAGATCAAGAAGCTTAACTTTATTTGAGAGAAGGAGAGCTAAGGATGAGAGCAGTCCTGATGAGTCTGGACATACTTTGTGAATAAAGTATCTTGGTGGAGAGTACTACTTTATTTATGTTTCAGAACTATTTATTTTTTTAATTCTGTGGATTGCTTATGAAGGCTCCTGGTCTTGTAGACTATCCTCAAAGAAAATAACTTCTATTTATGGGGTTTTGGCCACCTCTGAAATCCTTTTTCTTCCCCACTTCCCCCTGCGCAAGTCAGCATGCTGTCTGTTATCTCTTTCATTGCTTGAATGCGTGCTCATGTTCCCTTAGGTGTTGCTGCATGTACTGGATTTGGGTACTGTAGAAGCCCAAAAGGCAGTTTCTGTATTCCAGAACATTCTAAGTATACAATTAAGGGAAATTCTGATCTGGAAAGGTTATTATGACCTGACACCATTGTTTTCTCCCCTGTGCTATTTTCTGCCTCTTTATGTACAAACACATGATTGATCCCAAACAAATGGCTCTTGTAGTACAGGATTGCCCTGTCCTTTTCCCCTACCTACTAAATACTATTCTGTAATGAACTTTTCAAGTCTAATACTTTCACTGTGCATATCAAATAGAATTAAAACGCTTTCAGTTTTTTAAGATTTCTTGAGGGAGAATGTGAGCAAGTAGAAACAAAATCACAAATGACTGTAGTATTGTGAACATGAGAGTACACTTATTCTGATGACTACCTCCTTTACTAATATGGATCAATCTTAGTAAGGAAAGTTGTACTTCACAGGGGCAAAAGGTGGCTTGGGTTAAAAGATGTCTTAAGAGTTCTCTAGTCCTGCTCAATGTAGCATCTGCCATGAGGTGAAACCAGGTGACTTTATCCAGTCAGCCCTTGAAAGCCTCTGATGAGGGAGGCTACACAACCACCCTGGGTCCCTGCTCTGCTGCTGGACTGCCTCTGTGGGGAGGGGAGGTGTTCCCTCCCCCATCAGAATCCCTTATTCCAATAAGGAGTTACCTCTTGTCCTCCTGCCATGCACTGCTGTTAAATTGCATCTTGCTGCTCTTCTCAGGATCTGGCAGGCTGCTGTTGGGTCTCCCTGAAACCTTTAATTCTCCAGGCTGAATGAACCTGGTTTCCTCAGCCCCCTCTCACAAGTGCTCCAGTCCCTGACTGTCTTGGTAGCTCTCCACCAAACTCATCTAGTTTGATGTCTTTCTTGCACTCGGAGAACAAGAGCACAGTATTCTGTCCAGATGCCGTCTAAAAAGTTTTCAAGGGCTGACTGGGTAAAGGCACCTGCTTTGATCTCCTGGGTGATGCTGCTCTGAGCAGCACTAGGGATCATTTCTACCCTGGATTACTCTGTTAGCCTAAACAACTGTAGAACCTGAAAATAATTTGGATAATGTATTTCTTATCCTCCAATCATTACTTCCAGACTGAAGGATGCCTGGATTTGAATCCCTTTGTCCTCCTTTGGTAGAGCTGGCTTTTGATTGTACCACCATGCAATGTAGTATGTTTTGTAGATGTTCTGTGATACGGCACATTTGAACCTCAATATTCATCTGGGTCTATGAAATAGCACGAAAGGATAGACTATAACCTGAATTGGTACTTGATCCTCTGCTTAATAGAAGTTCATGGCAATGTACTAATATAATGGCCTCTTCATGTGTAATTGTACAGTGACTGTTGTGATAAAATTGGTATTATGAAAAGCAAAGTGATGTGGTTTTTTTTTGTTAGTAATTGAATCAGCCTGTTTCAGAGTTTAAACCTGGGTTGGAGTGGAGGAAGTATCCCTGTCTTCCTGGCCCATGATAATCTTTTTATTTGGGGAACGAAGGTATGTTTGACATAGAGAACAGATAATGTTTGGTGTGAGATCTCATAAATAGTGGGGAAGCTGGAAAGAAGATGGGGAAAAAACATGGCTAGGATCCAGGGTCTTTCCAGCTGCTGACATCGGTACTCGATCCCAGTCACAGGTTAGCAGCAGCATTGGAAGTGTGGCTTTAGGTTGGCTATGTGGGCCTGGGTAAACACGCTGAGATTGTGTCTCAGAAAAGTTTAATTTCCCTTTTCTGCTGCCTTCTGGCTGGGGGCACTTGCTGCTTACCGGGCTTGTCTAGTCAGCCAGATCTTTCTGTGGGGTACTTTGACACCAGTATCACCTTCAGATATCAGCAAGGGAATCCATATTAAAGGAAAGCAAACTGAATAGAAAGCTTATGGAGAAGCCACTTTGTCATCCCAGAGTCGCCGGGAGGGGAGCGGGGGAGCAAGCTGCTGCATTGGATAAGCCGTGTGTGAAACTGCCATCAGTTTTGTGTATTGTGAACTAGACCTTCACTCCCCTCGTCCCCCTGTGAGATGTTAACTCTCCTGTTTTAAGGAGAGCAGAACAGACTGCTGGTAGTATTTTAAAGCTGCCTTTGACTTCCTCATAGTTCACTTTTCTCTAAAGTTTGATCAAATATAGTTTGCATCTACAGAGGAAAAAAAAAATTATGATTAATCAGCAGTAATGCCATGCTTCCAGAATCCGAAGCAATTATCTGTATTTATTGTAAGTTCTTTCACTAGTTCTTCCTCTTCTGAGTGACACTACATTTTCCAGTTTTGAGATAGGTTTAGATCTAAGTGAGTTGTCTGTGTGTGACTGCTAATCTGAATTCCCTTCTGATAAATCTTTAAACTCATCTTCTCTTCAGTGTGATTTGTGTTTACTAGGAATAAATGAGTTATCTGTCCCATTTTGATGCGTTTCTCAGTGCATTAAAACTTTCTCATAATGTTCTATGGGCACTTTGTTGTTAAAACTTAGTATTTATAAGATGTAAGGACTATCTGTACTCACAGCTATTACCTGTTGTTGCAGCATTTGTGAATCGGGCAACCCGTGTGGAAGATGTTTCCTGAAATTGCGTGGATTGTCAGTGACTGTAGTTCAGCCATGCAGTCTGGTAGTGCAGCCGAGGGAGTGTGTTCTAAGTTGCTTGTTTACACTATATTCAGTTTTGCGTACAAACCTTTCTGTGAAACCAGTCAGTGAACTGAGATGGCTGGGAAAAAAAATCTGTCAAGAGTTTTCCTTGATAGAAGTTGTTTCACAGCCGTTGTTGCAACTGAAGGAGTACAGCAGAGTGATCTTCCGAAAAAGACACTTGGAAAGGAGTGCTCGGTCTTCTTAATCCTCCAGCCTCTTCACATCTTTTTCCTAGTTTTTCCACTTATTTCTGTAGGATTGCTGTGGAGGTACAGTAGACACCAAATGAGCATGGAAATTTTCTAACCACTAATAAGAAGGTTAGAAAGGGTTACAAGCAAGTCAAAATGGAGATATTAATTTTGATAAATAAAATGTTATTTTGGTAAATACAACGCTATGCGTAGGAGTTGCTCGTGGTTCATGCTCATGGTAAATCAGAATGATTTAGGTAGTTCACCTTCAGAGGCAGTTTTCCATTCCTGTTGACAATTACAGGTTTTTTTCTGCTTATGCAGCATATTAAACTAATTAAGTAGAGGAATAGAAGCTATTCAAGGTCTCCTGCCTGTCTTGCTTGAGAATATCTGTGGTTATGATCTGGATTCCAAGGTGAGAAATCAATGAGTATTTTCAGTACCTCACAAGATCAACTTCTCAAGAAATTATGAAAGTGCATTTCTATTTTCAAACATATTTTAGCATGAGGACACATTTTACTCACTTCCACCCTGAACTTATGAAATACTGTATGGGTGTGTAAGTACTTTTTATTTTTGCATTTTAAGTGCTTGAGTGAGAATACAGCACAGCATACTTAGTACCGAGTAATGGATGTAAAGCCATACATGCTGTATGACATGCAGTGTAGCTTAGTGGCACAAATTAAATGAAATACAGTAAATTTTTATACTGGATACCTTGTTTTTCATAAAAACTTATCTGTTGGATATTATGCAATTATAAATTCTTGAAAAAAAGTTTTTAAGGTGGGGGAAATTGTTACTTCAAGGTTACTAATTTTGTTGGTAACTATAAATAGTATGATAGGAAGGTGCCATGGAGTTAGCTTTAGGGAAAATTTGAAAGCAAGTCTCTGGGAAATGTGGAACCTTTAAATGAATTTCAGAATCAGCAAGCAAGGAGTTAACTTCGCTTTGCATTTTAACTTCTAACAGAAATTTTATTTTAACGGTAGGTATGACTGTTTGGTACTCCACTACAGCTGAGAGAGCTGTGAGAAGACAGCTGAGCAAGTCACTTACATTTCATGCATGTAGCTTTTACACAGGTCTGCTGCATTTCTCATGCAGTGATTCCAGAAAATATTTCAGTCACCTATTTAAGTAACTTGTAGTCTGTTCATTAAAGTCAACTTGTTAAAAACAGTAGCTCTTTAACTTAATCTCCATCAAAAACATTGAGGGAATGTTTCCCTAAGAGAAACTTCCTATCCATGTGGAAAGCAACTGTTAAGCTACCATCAGCCTATTGTGATAACAAACCCTATTTTCAGTCTCTGAGATAAACCATGAACTGCCGCAGTAGGAGCTGCTCCATGAGCTGTTTATTCACCGCTTCAGCACAGCTATCACTCACAATGAGAGAAGTGTGGACAATGGAGAAGTGTCTGGTTTATTGGCTCACGTCTTTACTGCAAATTGAGATTCTTCAGTGTCTGGAGCTGCTATTGTGAATTTATGTTGTTGTGTAAGTCAATGTATAGATCATTTAAGTGTTTTGTGCCAGCAAATTATGTGTACATGTTTGTTGTAATTTCAACAATTTTTGTTGTGGAACAAAATTCTATACCTAAAAGAATGTTTTTGAAGACATTTTTAATATAGGGCTCATAATTATTTTTTAAGTGGAAATCTGTACTACAGTTGTCCCTCTTCCACTTCGCGCCCCCAGATACCGGCTTCACATCTTCACGGTGTGATTTTTCAGTGATTAAGGAGGCCTGTTTCATGACTGCACATGTGTGAACTGGCACGCATGAATATTCAAAGTAAGCAGTCACAGTCATGGGAAGCACTGACACGAACACCAGCACACAGCATGGCAGTGCCAAAACAGTGCTAGAGTGCCACAGGGGCAGGACAAATTTGCATATTAATGAGCTGCTATTCTACGCAAATGGAGAGCTTCACAGGAGATGGACAAGACTCATGGTACCGTGGTATAGGAGACGTGACTGTATTCATAAGAAATTAATTTACTGTGTCTTTTTGAGTATGTTGTATGAGATCTTTCACATCTTTTTTCAAGTACTGGAAAAGAAGAGCAAAATTCCTGCCTTGTAGCTGCTTTGTCTAGTCTCTTAAACCAGATAATTTGGAAAGAAAGCCTTTCAAGCTCTGTAAGAGTAGTTCTGTCAAAACAATTGTAAACCAGACATTACTGCTGAGAAAGCAGCAAAAAATAAGTGTCCTGGGCTGCTGTGCTTTTATTCCATTATTGTAAGCTTAATTTGAATCTGCATGTATCCTATCCTATTTCAAAGGTTAGAGTATTAGTGGGGGGAAGCAGCAGCAACTTGAAACAGCTTTAGCAAAAGTAGCAGCAGAATTGGTAGGATTCTTATCTGGGAAGTTTGGTTGGGCGTTGGGCCTAAACGTTGTTACTGGGCCATGAAGAGAGAAGATGGAAAATGGGAGTTCAGTTTTCTGATGCAATGATGAAGGTGTTGGATGAAGTGACAAAGTACCAGCTGTGAAACAAGCCAAATGATTTTCCCATTTCTCTGGTCTTCCCTAGTCTCCTGTCTGAATACTTTTGTGTTTGGGTTCAAGCAGGACATAAATTGGTGATCCAGTTGTACATGAGGATGCCAGAGGTCCATAATGGCTGCTCTTACTGCTAAGTCATTATTTGGAGTCACACTGATCATAATTATCCTTAAAGCAGCTGATTTTCCTGTGCCTAACCTTCTTGGTTTCAACTGCTTAATACAATGTTTTAAGCCATTACCTCTCCAGTTTTATTTTCATATTGAATGTTAAGAGTAAACTCTTTGTGGAGAAGATGCCCATTTCTTTGAAGTTGTAGAGCAACTTCTCTAACATTTCCATAGCAATTCTCAAACTGGAAGGGAAGTGCCCCAGGAAGGTAGGGCTGGCTACGGCAGCAGGGCAAGTACTGTGGGCTGGGATGGGGCAAGAGTGGGACATGCTCACTCTGCTGCTGCCTGCGCTGCGTGGGGCCAGGTCAGCGTGGGCATGAGGGCCCTGGAGGGAGGCATCGAGGAGGGGAGCAGTGGTGTGGGGTTTGGGCTGCGAGTATGTGCGGTTGCAGCAGCCCAGCCCTGGCTGCAGAAGCAGCAGCAATGCTGAAGAGAAGCCCAGGGATTCTTGTGGGGGTCTCCTGAGTCAGAAAGGGCTCAGAAACAGTTCCTGCATGGGTGGGACATGTGCACTCCGCTGCCACAGCTGCAGCCCACCTGTGCTGCACAGGGCCAGGATACAGCGGGCATGAGCACCGGGGAGGGGGTGGGACTGTGGGGTGAGCAGCGGCGCAGGGTTTGGGCTGTGAGCACGCATGGTTGCAGCAACCCAGAGAAGCCCAGGGATTCTCGGGGGGTCTCCCGAGTTGGAGTGGGCTCAGAAACAGTTCCCTTTGCTCCCCTGTGCTGAGAGAGCCTGTGGGGAGGAGCGGAAGATTGTCCGCAGTGCTCTGGAGTGCCAGAGGGTGGCGCAGTGGGCGTGGCCTGCAGGCATATTAATGACCTGCGTGTGTTTGCGAATTTGACATTCTGTGAGAGCCCTGGCATGACCCGTTCCTTGCAAATGACTGGATATAACTGTAGTTGATTTCATAGAATGTTTTTCTTTCTATAAACTTGGCCCTTTTGAATTTTGCAGACTCGTGTGGTAGTGGAGGCACCACTACGAAAGGTGTCTGAAGTCTGAAAATACAAGCAGGTCTTTAGTTATCTAAAGTTCTAGAGTTAGTCATACTAATATTTATAATACATGGTTTCTTTAACTTAACTGTGATTCCCTTCTCTCTTGCTTCCCTTTCCTTAGAGACTCTACAGCGGTGGGTAACTCACTGGTCCATAAGCGGTCTCCTGTACGTCGCAGCCATAAGGCCTCAGCATCTCTGACAAAGCTGTCCTTGCGTGATGGACAGAAAGCCAAAAAGCCACTTTGTAAATTTGAGGAAGGTCAGGATGTCCTAGCTAGATGGTCAGATGGCTTGTTTTATCTTGGAACTATCAAAAAGGTAAGCCATTTTTTAACTTCACTGGAGCCTTGCTGTAATTTTCAACAATGATACTTTATCATTGTCTCACTTATGTAGTATTAAGTACATTCTTCTGTTTAGTCCTTTCACTCATGCCTTCCGCTGAATTTGTTTTTCAGATAAACAAACTGAAACAGAACTGCTTCATTATATTTGAAGACAGTTCCAAATCCTGGGTTCTCTGGAAGGACATACAAACAGGCAAGAACTTCAATGAAGTAGTAATTGTTTGGTATCTTACTTGTTTAGATTACTGTATCTGTTAACATAAATGATTACATTATATTCTTGCCTAAAGAATGATATAAGATGAAGAAACTTGAATTATAATCCAGGTTTTTAGGCTGATACGTGATGTAAATGGAACAAGATGTAGTTTTTTTCAAGTTTGCAAACTTCTTTTCTTACCTCTACTTTAACTGTGTACTTCTGTGTGGTTGCAGGTATGTATAAATAGTAATAACATCTTTCCAAAAAGATAGTAGCTTTCATATTTATGTGAAAATATCAACTTATCTATTAGTTGTCCAAATAGGATTTACTGATATGTCTTTAGACTGAATTTGCATTCTTTGTTCAGTTATTGAACTCTTATTGATAACGTTAAGGAACCGATGACTGCAGAGTAAGTAGGGAGAGTAAGTCCTATAAATATCTTATAGCTTTTGATAATTGATAGAAATACAGTAATACCTCGCTGCATTGCGACTTCTCCATTGCGACCTTGCTGATTTGCAAGGAACTTTTCTCATGGACCTGCCTCGGTGATTCACGGAGCTTCCTGGCCGACACATGCACAGTGCTTCTGCTTCACTGAGGGGCAGTGCCCTGTGGGGTGCGTGCCTGGTGCCTCTCGTTCCTGTGGCGCCGTGCCCCGGTCCCTGCCCGCTCCTGTGTGTCTCCACACCCGGTCCCTACAGTGGAAGGCTTACGCTGTGGGATGCCCCGGGCAGCCGCTGAGACCCAGCGCAGCACTTCCACAAGCCACGCTGTTCCCTATTGCTCTAAGCCCAGCCTGGGACTGACCCCCACTGGGTGTGTTACTGTTTCCATGGCTACAGACGGGGAGGTGATGCAGTCTGTGCCCGGGGACTGCTGCCCGGTGCACCTGGTGATGACCTAACCCCAGGGAAAGTGGGGCTGGGCTGGCTGCGGTGGGACCAACGCTGTGCGCTGGGACAGGGCAATGCTAGGACGAGCCCGCACTGCCACAGCTGCTGTGCCAGGAGGTAGCGTCTGTTTCCCCATGCCCTCCCCGCGCTGCAGCAGGGGCAAGCGGTGCTCTGATGGCTCCATATGGCCAGCGCTGCCTGTCCCAAGACAGGTGGATGTTAAAGGGGAAGAAACTCTGACACCAACGCTGCCACCTCCCACCATAAGGGACCCCGGAGTGTCGCAGTGTTGCAAAGTTAAGGTTTCCCAGGCTCCACGAGCACCGACCAGAGCCCCAGGACACCCCTTCCCCACCACAGCCCCGCAGCTCACCCCCTGTGGAGGCAGTGCAAGCATGCACGGTGGCAGCGGCCCGCTGGTGGCTGCGGAAGCAGCAGCTTGGTCAAAGAGAAGCCCAGGGTTTCTCCGGGGGGTCTCTCCATGCAGAGAGGGCTCAGAAATGCTTCCCTTAGCTCCCCTGTGCTGGGAGAGCCTGTGGGGAGGAGCGGAAAAGGCTCCCCTGTGCTCTGGAGTGGCAGGGGGTGGAGTGATGGGTGTGGCCTGTGTGCATATTAATGACCCACATGTGTTTGTGAGTTTGTCAGTTTGCAAGACCCTGACAAGAGCTTTCCTCGCGATGGATGAGGTATTACTGTATTTGTAACACAGTGTACAAAATGTCTGAATATCTTCTTGTTAAGAAGTTTGGGTCTGTAACAATGTGTTTCTGTAATACATGCATCTGTAATTGAAATTATTAGAAAAGCTATATATCTGGTAACTGTTCCAACTGCAGCTGTAATCTGAAAAAATCACTCATCTTTGTCTAGGAGCCACTGAAAGTGGGGAAATGGTCTGTACAATATGTCAGGAAGAGTATTCAGAAGCACCGAATGAAATGGTTATATGTGATAAATGTGGGCAAGGTAACTAAATCTTTTTTCTATTTACTGCATTTGAAAAGATGTCTTGATTTGTTTCACAAAGGAGGGTATTTGCCTGGCAATGACTGACTGCTCAACTGGTCTTAAGTTTTGTAGCCCTTAGTGGCTATTAACAGCTCAGTGATTGATAAGTGCTAGAGTGGCTAATGCCTGTTCTGTAAGTCAAGATTTTTTTTTTCTGGTGAGAAAATTTAAAAGACTATTTTGAATTTGTTATCCATTTTTTTTGATCAGGGTTTGTAGCTCCTAGTGATGGATAATGCCTTATAGTTGCATTAAAATTATGCATAGTTAATTCTATGTGAGCCTCTTTTGCCATTTTAACTGCAGTTTTGTTGCTCCTTTCTATACAGGTTATCATCAGCTGTGCCACACACCAAATATTGACTCCAGCGTGATAGATTCAGATGATAAATGGCTCTGTCGACAGTGTGTTTTTGCAACAACAACAAAGGTGTGTTTCTAGTACATTTCATATTGCATGCATCTTTGATTTTGAAACAATAAAAAGATAAAGTATATTTTCAGTAATTTTGTTTTAGTTATCTTTGATCTGAATGCAAGTTTTGTATCTTGAGAAGTAAATTAAAACGTAAATGCAGGTGAAAATATTTGACTTGGTTATAGACAAATTTTCACAACTTTCAAATTAAAAGCTTTGAAAGTTTTAGAAATGTACTGTGTATAGTTTTTTATAAATTGATGTATTTGTTTTGGCTCAGAGAGGTGGTGCGCTTAAGAAAGGACCAAATGCCAAAGCACTGCAAGTCATGAAACAAACATTACCATATAATGCAACAGACCTTGAGTGGGATGCAGGTCATAAAACCAATGTCCAGCAGTGTTACTGCTATTGTGGAGGACCTGGAGAGTAAGTAATATATAAGAACTTTTCTTGATGATGCAGCTGCAAACTTTGACTCTTGTAGACTTTCTTGTGACATTGTTTGTAGGTATTAAAAACTGGATGTAAAGTGGGATTTTTGTATATACATTTTTAAGTGTCTCATGGGAAATATATTATTTTTTCTCCATAGAGCACTTGATTTTTTAAAATTAAACTTTGTCATATGACCCTCACATAACATCACAGTGCATTCTGCAATGAGCACCAGGCAGTATTTTTCTGATGTTAACTGTTATAAGACAAAAAATAAATGTACATATAGATTAGTTTATTAAGTTTTGTTGGGATACACAGCTGTGTTATTCTACCATAACATCATACCCTGGTTTTCAGTCACTGGCAGGGGAAAGATTCTTTTTCCTCTTATGGCATTACAGAGTCCTCTGCTGGTTCTTTTAACAAGAAAGGCAAGAAGAGGACTTCTTAAGCAGGTAGAGATAAGTATTCTGGTGTCTGCATGAATGAATGAATAAGATAGCATTGAAGACAAGAGGCCAAGGCAAGTAAAGAGTTAAAAAGTCAAAGAAGCGAAGTGTTTGGGTTAATATGCACAGGAGAGACCTCTGGTTTGTGGATTCTGGAGACTTGGACAAACATTGCTTTCAGTTTTTCATGGTTCTTTTTCTCAAGGGAGATGCTGAAAAAGGGAAAAAAAAGCAGCTCTGTAAATTATGAGGTTTCTTTTGAGGATTCAAGTAGTTGAATCCCCAGAATAAATAGTTGTGACTTAATGCAGCTGTGTCGTGCTTTGGAAAATAACAAGGAAGCTAATCTGGTGTGTGAGAAGGAGCTTTCATGGAGTTACTGAATTCTTATTGAGAATTAAAAGGTGGTTGTTACAGTAAATGAATGTTAATTTTATTCATTTAATAACTGAATTCACCCTTTTTCTAGGCTGTTTTATTATTTCTAGTCTCTGTGTTCTAGTAGTGATTCACTATGGAACTAAATCTTACATATTTCAGTATCTCTAGAAATTACTTTGTTTTATAAATTCTGAAAATCAGTTTGGGTCAAAAGATCTTTTGCTATTTAATTTAAGGTAATGAAGAGCAATTTTCAGTAACTTTTTTTAACATGTCTTGTTTTTCTTTCTGTTGCTCTTCGTGTTGGTGAAGCTGGTATCTAAAGATGTTGCAGTGCTGCAAGTGTAAGCAGTGGTTTCATGAGGCTTGTGTGCAATGCCTCCAAAAGCCAATGCTTTTTGGTGACAGGTAAGAAAATGAAGCTGTACTTCATGGTTGTTTCTATTTAAAATGTGAAATCTCATGTATGAGCTTCTTTTGGGGCACCCATAATAGAACAGTACTCTTGAAAAATGGGTTGAGTTTTGGGTACGAGACTATGCAAAATAAAGCATGTGTTCAAGTGCCAGGAAAATGCAGTCCTTCATCTCAGTTGAATGAAGGAGGGCGTGGTGGTGTGTGGTGGAGATGTAACCAGGGGATAGTGGAATTCCAACTGTTACTGACTTCACTTTGTGTGGAAGTCTGTTATAATATAGGTGCTGGCAATTGGGAGATGGGAAGCTTTCAAGGAGCCCCCCTTAGGCCTGAGTTGGGATAAGGGCTTTCAGGTTCACATGGTGTAGGGGAGTGATCTGTGGCACACAGTGGATGCCGTGCTTGGGCTGTCAGTGTGTGTGTGCTGTAGCAGCTCTCTGTACTAACAGTGTGGGGAATTGCACAGAGCTGGAGGATACTTGGACTGAGAGGAACTCTATCTTCTCTGTTCATGTGTGATACCAGGACAAAAAGAAATTTAAGAGTGCTGGTCTGTGCTTTGCTTTCATTTTAAGAGGAACTTGGAGCACTTGCAGCAGATGAGAGAACTGGAGAAGGAAATCAAGGACTATCTTTAATTTATGTATTACCCTTTCTTTCAGCTGTTAGTTGTGCTGGAGTGCCTGTATGGAAGGCCTGAGTTAGGAACCAGGAATGCATAGGTTCTTAAAATGCATGCTTACACTGGTGGTTAGGGTTTTGCATTTGAGAGAACGTTGTGGGGACGTTACAGAGCATCTTCACTGATACAGTCACAGGTTGAGGGAGGTTCTCAAGGAGTAAGGAACTGGATGAAATTGAGGATGTGCCTTGTATTTGACCTGCGCGGATTGTGGAAATTACTAAAGTAAGCTGGAAAATTAAAGGACTCACAAATATCATAGGGATGGGTTTCTAGCTTGCATAACTTTAATTTTTTAATAACCAGGGTGTTAAAACATGGAGAAAATGTTTGTGTGTAGAGGCACCCCCCACCCAGACACATGTACATAAATGTATGTGTATATTTTTAGGTTTTATACATTCATTTGCTCAGTTTGCAGTTCTGGACCAGAATACCTCAAACGTTTACCCTTGAGATGGTAAGTATGAGTAAAAAAGGGTGAGTTGAATACATGCTCTGCTTTTCTTCTTGGTGTTTTGGTTCTCCTTGCTACAAAGGAAATCCACTTGTTAGCTTGAGCTGTTTCCTGAGTTATTCTTGCTGTTTATATGATCAGGGATGAATTTCCTTTGAAGTTTATCCTTAAATGTAGAACTGCAAATGTATATTGTGATTGCATGCTCTTGGGATTTATTCCTGGGATTGTTCAGTCAAGTAGCAAGGAACTGCTCACTTGTACGTGTATATGTGAGGATTGAGATATGAGCTAAGTATTTTTTCAGGCTTAGGATCCTGCCATTACACAAATCAAATGTCATGAGGACCACAGTACACATCTTGACATATTTTGTAATACAGTGATCCTCCGCATAGTCACGATCGGTAAATTGCGAGATCCCATGCTTGCTGTTGATTTTCCAGAGAGCTGTGGGACCTGGTGCTTGCACAGAACCTACCGCAAACCCAATCTGCTCAGCCCCTGGCGCTCGCCGCGCCCATCCCGTCTCCGGCGCTTGCTTGCTGCACCGCATGGCGCTCAGCGCTTGCCCCCCTCTGCTGGTCCCATCTCTGGCACTCGCTTGCCGTGCTGGCCTCAGCGCTCGCCCCCCCTGCCCTGGTCCTGTCCCCAACGCTCGCTTGCTCCCCGCCCCGGCGCTTGCCCGCCTCAGCGGAGCACAGCCAGATATCTGAAACAAGCCCTGCTCTCAGGACCATCCTCCAGACCTTATTAGGGGGAGGGGGTGTGGCTACGGGTGTAGCGTACTTGACTGCGTAGTGGGGCTGCTATCTTTGCGGGTTTCACTACTTGCGTGAGGAGGACCAGACCCAACAGCCCGCGAGTAACGGGGGATCACTGTACATAGTTTCATTGCTGAGACTTAATGTTTACTTGTAGTTTGGAGTCTTTGAATGAACCTGTCTTAGGAACTGTATCCAATTCAGTGGAAATATACCTAGTAGAAGTTACCTTATTGATTGCTAACTCACCAAAATTTGTGCATGAATTCAGAATTGATACATTCCCATATGAATTCAGACTTACTTAAATATCCCATAGGTCAGAGTAGTTTTAAAAAAGAAGATCATGACAACGAGATGAGGCAGAAATGAAAGTAAAATTCAGAACAGAAGGAATCACTTGAAGATAAATTACTGGAGGTTTCATGATGTCTGAATTGGGTGTTTTACATTGTGTATCTCCAACTGTGTTGTTCTAATATCTTTTTTACTAAATTATTTCAAAGGAAAGCAATAGGAAGAAAAATACTTGTTTTCTCTTTTTTAATTCAAACATTCTAGGGTAGATATAGCACATCTATGCCTTTACAACCTAAGTGTTATTCATAAGAAGAAATATTTTGATTCAGAGCTTGAACTTATGGCCTACATTAATGAAAACTGGGATAGATTGCATCCTGGTGAGGTAAGTCATTGGAATACCCTTTCTTGGTTTTCCTCATGCTGCATACATATGTTCTGAAAGCTGACAAACTATGAACTGTGTTATTCTGGATGTAAAATCCTTTAGTATCTTAAAATGCTAAATAATGAGATAATTAATTTCCTTGTAGGAATAGAATGCTTTTTAAGTGGTGTATGTTTTTCTAAGTTGTAAAACTTCAAGTTATCTATGTAACGCATTATTTGCATGCAACTTTTAATTGCTTATACTCACTTGTTTATTTGTTGCATACCTTTATTTTCCTTTAATTTTATTGTTCTCATACTATGTACTTTGATATTTTCATGTGCCCTGACCTGAAAATCTAAATGCAGAACTGAAAAATCTAAATGTAGATTGAATACAGAACATATTGCACATGAAGATATATCCAAAGTCTCTAAGATATAACATGTAACAAAATATTGTACACAAACATTTCTTCTTTCCTTCCTCTTTCAAACAATGGGGGGTGGTCACTTTGTGTCTAGGTCTAAAAATTGTTTTGATTGCTGCTTGTCGAGGCATCTTGTCTTTAGTTCATGACTATACCATTATCAGCTATTTGATCAGTGAGCATTTATCTTAGCATTAAAGGAAATCTCTTTACTTGAGCAGTTTGACTTTGTATTTCACAAAGCGGAGCAGTGTTGATCTGTTTTTCTGTGTAGTTAGATGCAAAAATATTATGTCCAAGTTCCAACTGGCATGTGTAGGGTTTTGAAGGGATTTTTCTTTAGTACAGGTGGCATGTAATGGTTTGAAATTTTCTTATCATGAGTACATCTTACTTTTATACTCTTTAGTAAATTCATACATCTGTGATCCATTTCTTCTAGCAGACAACTTGAGAATCAAATATATGTTCTTAGTTTAAATGAGTAAATATTTCTAATAAACTATTTTCTGTTATTTAACATAGGTATGTTTAGACTATTAGTGTCAATACAGTCGGGTCTCCTATATCGCACACCCACGTAGCCCGACTTCTGTGTTGAATGGCAGCAGTGCTGCCGCTGCTGTCACCCGTGCCGTGGCCGCTACTCGTGCTGCTCCCACTGCTGCCCACGCCCCCACCGCTGCCCGGTCCGCTGCTGCCACTGCGGCGGCAGGTTGCGCATGCGCAGTTGTGAAATGGGTCTCCTACATCGCTAAAAAATCATGCTGCTAAGATCTGAAACTGCAATATGGAGGTGCATAGTGCAAGAGGGCTGACTGTAGTTTGTTAGAAAGACAAGCAAACACTAAAGCATTGCTGAAAAATTAGTGTTGTTATGAATAGATACCTGCTTAATTTTGATATGTATGGCATCTCTTACCTAAGTAGTATTGAATCAATACTTCTGTCGTATCAAATCCTGAGCTTTAAATAAAGAAAAGCTGCAGGAAATGTAATTAACACCATCTTTTCAGTGGAATGAATGTTCTAGGTATCTCACTGTATAATTTAACAAATATTTAGGCTGTCTTTAATTTTGACTTTTGTTTCTTAGTATTGAGGGAAATGTTAAACGAAAAACAAATTTCTTCTACATTTGTCCACTTGTGTCCATCATACTTGCTCTGCGTGTCTCTGTAATTCTTAAGTATGCAGTTTCGCAAAGAGAAGATTCCATGTTTTAAAGGCTTGATAGGGAGTAACTACTGAAGACTTTGTTTAAAGGAGGAAGCTCTTAGCAAATAGGGCATGAAAATGGATTTACTCTTCTCTTTGTTTTTCATTCTAATAACTTTTCTGACTACAGTTGGCCCTCTTGCACTTTGTGCCCTCCCCATTGCGGCTTCAGATCTTAGCGGCAGGGTTTTTAGGAGACCTGTTTTGCAACTGCGCACACACGACCTCCCGCTGCAGTGGTGGCGCAGGCAGCAGGGGCAGCACAGGTGGTGGCGTGGGTTGCAGGGGCAGCAGCGGTGCAACCGCCATTCAATGTGGAAGTCGGGCTACACGGATCCCAGTTAAGACTGCGGGGCCATGTTACAGGAGACCCGACTGTATTTCTATTTTTTTGGTATCATGTTAAGTAATGTTAGAAAAATGAGAAGTGGGTCCTGTGGCAGGATTCTGGTTAAAATTATCTTAACTCTACAGACAAAAGGTCCTAGTTATTTATATTCTGCTTTCAGTTTCTCTTGGGAGCACATAATGCTATAGAAGACTTTTTGTTAGCAGTCTTGGGAGTACCAGCTAGAGTTATGCTGCTTCAGTATAGTAAGGATTTTTTTGAGGTACTTTCTTTGTACTTCTTAAAAGTGAAATACAAGTCCCCTGGCTTGGGCTTGATCCTGATATTAATTCTGTGGATGTAAATCACCAAATATATGGGATAACGCTTAATTAGCAACCACGGGTAGTACTTCATTAATGTAATTTACATTCAAATGTGTAGTTATGATGACTCAAAGTAATGTGCATCCTACTTTTTTACTGAAGAATTGGGCAGGTTAAATGATTTCTTAATACTTTGCAGCTGGCAGATACACCAAAATCTGAAAGATATGAGCATGTGCTGGAGGCATTAAATGATTACAAGACCATGTAAGTAATTGGTACTTTTTGCTTTAAATGTTGTTTGCCTATTTAATCTGACATATATTAATCTTCAGTCCGTGTGATGATCACTTTGGCTCCAGATAACATTTAAATTTTAATACTCTTTCTCTTTGAAACCATAACTACTTAAGTGGAACCTGACCATGAGGACAAATTTTTAACTTCCATCCTCTTTCCGCTTCACGGTCTGTATTTGAGAGTGACGGTTGTGTTAGGGTAAAGAGCGGAGTAAAAGAGCATTTGAATGCATATTCTATTCCCTTAGGGTGTTTTAGTATGTACACTGTTGTTTTAAAAGTTGTTTTCCCTGCAATCAGAAATTTAACAATTAATTTAAAATTACCTAGGTTTATGTCTGGAAAAGAAATAAAGAAAAAGAAGCATTTGTTTGGTTTGAGAATTCGTGTTCCTCCTGTGCCACCGAATGCTGCTTTCAAGGCTGAGAAAGAACCAGAAGGAACTTCTCATGAGTTCAAAATTAAAGGCAGAAAGTCATCTAAACCAATCCCTGATGTGAGGTAAAAGAAGCCAGTCATTCTAGCAGTGTCGTGGTAAATCAGGGCTCCTTGAGGTGCGTTTTAGGTGCCCACAAAAAAGGCCTTTTCATTGTAGAATGTATCTTTTCAAAATAACTGTAAAGGTGGGTAATTTGTGAGGACAAGGTTTTAGAACAAATGTAGTTAACTTTCTGTTAGGATTCTTGTAAAAAAACAACATGAAATTTACATTTGGGAGTCAGGAATGTCTAAAAATGCCTTGTATCTCTTGTTGGTATACAAACAAAAACATCTAGCTTTGTACCTGACGATTAATTTGCCAGAATTTAGTGCATTTAGTACAATATTTTGGTAAGACATCTAATTGTGTGTTCATTGCCAAAGGAAAACATGTATTCAATGAAAATTACCATCAGTAACACAGAACAAAATACAAATTTTCTTCTAGGGAATTAAGTAATGGTATAGAAAGGAAGGGGAAAAAAAAATCAGTAGGTCGTCCACCTGGTCCCTATACAAGAAAAATGATTCACAAAACTCCAGAGTCATCTCCTCTGGTAAGGATATTTCTTCCCCTTCTTCCTCCCCCCCTTCCTTCTAACTGCATCATAATTGTTGAAGGAAAACATAACCAGTTAATATGAATTGTGATATTCCCCCATTTGGTCTCAAACAGAATTGATACAACAATCAAAACTTGAGACACTTTTTTTTTTCCCCCCTAGGATAATGAACCAGTTCCAGTGATAGAGAACCCAGCCTTGGAATTACCCTGCACTGTTGGGTAAATTAAAAAAAAATCCTGTAAAACATAATACTATGTAATTTATCTGTTTGCTTCTGAAATATCAGCTCAGTTTTTAATACAAGATTATTTTCCTTACATGGCAATCCTATGAAAAACAGGAAATCTGATGGAACTGCACATTCATCCAATACCTCAGATGTGGAATCCACAGGTGCTGCCAGTATGAAAGAAACTACCTCATCTAGCATTTCCAGACATTATAGGTAATTATTTGGTAATTGCCTGCTATGAAGATTTGCAACGTATTTTATAAAATCCTCTCAGAGTAGATCTGTAAGTTGCATGAGAGAGCCTAAAGGAAAACAACGAATGAAAACTAGTTGTTATTAGTTCTGATTACAAGTTACAGGGTGACAAGTTTATATTTGCTGGAAAGAGTTAAACTCCATAAATGCCTGCTGAGCTTAGTTTTCTAATAAAGGCCATAAAAGAACTGATGTGTACCCTGAATTAATTTTTGCAGCTTTTGTTTTTGTAGGTTTGTGTAATCATGTTGAAGAATACTAAGTATGCTGTGATTTTATTTTTTATAGTCAATGGTGCATGAAAAAATTCTGGCACAATTTTCATAAATAAATTATTAACTACAATAAACTTTCCTGCAAATAAATTCTTACTTCAACTTTTCCCTCTCAAGTTCAGCAAACATAAATTTTTCTTTCACTGAGGTACACATACTCTGCTACTTTGTCTCCTCTTTCTGGTTTAGGCTCTCAAGTGATCTCATGAGTCACTTTTGTGTGCATTATTGCTATAAATAGTCTGTTTTCAAAAAACGTGTTTAATTTAGAGTTGTGAAATCGTTACCTAAGTGCCATACTTAGTTACCTATTTATAGGCAATAACTATTTTCATCACTAAAAAATATAAATAAAGCTAATTCCTGAGTGCGGCATGGAATTAACAGATGCATCTGTTTTGTATAGATTCCTCTGAGTTAATGCTGTGGGGTTTTATTTTCAATAGTTTATCTGACTCGAGAAAAAGGACTCGTACAGGAAGAACTTGGCCTGCTGCAATACCACATTTGAGGAGGAGAGGTCGCTTTCCACGAAAAGCACTCCAGACTCAAAATTCAGAAATTGTGAAAGATGATGAGAGCAAGGAAGATTACCAGTATGATGAACTCAATACAGAGATACTTAACAACTTAGCAGATCAGGAGTTACAGCTCAACCATCTGAAGAACTCCATTACTAGTTATTTTGGTGCAGCAGGTAGAATAGCTTGTGGGGAGAAATACCGTGTATTGGCTCGGCGGGTGACACTTGATGGAAAGGTGCAGTATCTTGTGGAGTGGGAAGGAGCAACTGCATCCTGACTGTAGGACTGAACATTATGTTCACTGCACTGTCATCTGTAAGTACAGTTCATAATGCAGAGCCACGAGAGAAATGGTCTTTAAATGTGTTTCTAAAAAAAAACAAAACCAGTTTAGCCTTAACATGTAATTGTTGTCATTACAGCTCTTGTGATAAAAGACTTATCTTTTTAAAATCTGATCTGAGACTTAAATTTTTTAATCTGAACATTGTTAGATTGTTTTAGGTTGGGATATTTTGGGTTACAATTGCTTAAAAATGTGCATGGTGTTTAAAAAAAGATGACATTTTCTAGAGAACATTCCATGGATACAGTTATTGTGATTTAGAGGAAATATTATGTAGATAGCACAAATATTTGAAAAATCTTGGTTTGTTTTCTTACCCAAATGTTTGCAGAAATGTATTTCTATTTCAATACTTTTTAGATTTCATAAGTGCAGTGTATATAATGCCTACTGAAGACTGTAAAATACTGAAGTTTTCTTTCAAAAAGTGTAAAAAAAAAAAGAAAAAAAATATATTGAGCCTGTAAATTGCTCTGTGACCAGACTTCATTGTCTTCTTAATATATTCTGTGTGTGTGTGTGTGCATGTGTGTGTATATACATATGGATATATGCACACACATCCCTGTGCGTGTATATATGTGTGTGATTGTGACCTATGCAATACAAATTATGGGATTGGGCAGCTTCTGAGAATTCATCCCATAATTCTTTCTTCAGGAATAGTTGCCAGTATTTTACACAGCAGCATTTCTTCTCAGGCTTATTGGGTGCTGTTGCTTTTTGTGTACTAAGGAAAAGTGTCCAACCAGTGCAGCGTGTTCTGGCAATGGGTGCAGTCATTGATGCTCACGTGCTCTATATTCCCTTGTTTTACATTTGGATTAACTGTTAGAAAAGAAATGCAGGATCTGAACATTTTGAAATTAACTCTACTGGGAATAACAGTTTGTAAGTTCATGTGGCACTCTGATTGTAAATTTTGTGTCCCAGTTACAAAGTCAGTTGACAGGAGTCATATGCAGGATTTCTACATGTCTGTAGAAACAGTCATATTTTGATAAATGTAGTATGAACTAAGTGTATTATTGCACAGGGTCAACAAATGTTGCCATTTGAAGTAACATTACTGATTTTATTACAACATTACCTCTTTTGTGTTTATAAAATGTACCACGTTTTAAATCAATGGGTTTGTTTTACTTGTTTAAAAAAGTCAAAAAAATCTCTTGCCAGTATTAGATTTTTTTTCTTTGTCTGCTACTTTTGAGGGGGTTTTAGCCAAAGAGTAAACAGAAGAATATTTTTACTTTGGTGGTTACTCACTGTACTGTATAAGGTTAGTTTTCTTACATGCTTACAGTTTACCACCAAAATAAAATTATGTAACATTAACAAATGACAGAGTGGTTTAACGTGTACTACTGGATTAGTACCTATTTATTCCATTTCTGGATTGGACTTTTTCTGCTCATCTTGAACATCTTAAAAAGGTGACTAGGTTCTGGTTTGTTTGTTGGGTTTTTTCCTGTCACCTTATAGCCAAAGGAAGCAGAGAAAGCTTTTTATCCTGTGCTTGGCATATGGCTGGCTAGGTTATATTAGCTTTATAAAAATGCTAATTAAAAACTGCCACTTCTGTTTACCTTCACTAAAATGTGTGGGGTTTTTTTCTCACACCCTCAGCTATTAATTTAATGTTGCCTTGCCTATAGCTGCAATATTTTGATAACACAGCAAGTTCATGTTAATTTTTGAATGTTTATATCTTGAGATAATGCAAAATGTTAAGCCTTTGTAACCTTACTCACACCATCTGTATTTGTCGTTATTGTTTCACTTTATCCAAGTCCTTTAATTCTAACTGAACACCAGCAGTATTTTTCATAAAGCTTCATTTGAAGATAAATATTGGAATGTACTTGGGAACTTTAGGGGTGGGGGGATGTGGGGAGAAAATATTTGTCAAACTTAAGCTGTCCATAGACTTAACTCTTGTGAATGTCCTTTCATTTTATTATGGTGGGTGACTTAACTCTGATGTTCAGTTTGTATTTTTGGAATTGCTTTTTTCTTAGAATTAAAAGACCAACATTAAATGTGTGTATTTTTTGAGAGAGAAGAATGAGTTTTGATTCTGTATTCTTGTGAGGCACATACTTGGTGGCATCCTCCCATCTGTTATTCCCCAGTCTCTGGCTTTCCTGTTCTGTCCTGGAGACACTTGCCCTGCACATAGACACTAACTGGTGTTCCAGCTGTGGTTGAGGGATGCTTTGGTACAAGGTGTCATGTTCTGGAAAATGCTGCAATAGTGCTGCTGAAGGTAAAGCCAGAGTAGTAGTTAAAGCACACCTACAAATGCCTTTCTCATTTTCTGTGAATTCCACTGTACGTAGTAGTGGTGTGTCTAAAGAAAAAGACAAATGTTGCTGTATGTAATGATTTCATAACTTGATCATTGTATGTATGCATGTGTGTAAATATATGTAATTCAACTTTGTTGTGGCCACTTTAGAACCATTTCTATGTGTATGAGTTTTAATATTTTTTGATTATCTATTATTTGTATTGCAGTAGTACTTAGGTAGGAGAAGTCTCTTGTGACTGTTTTAAAAATAGAGGTTATTGCATGAACAAGACAGCAAAGAAATAATGGCACAATACTGGTCAGAACTGTAAAATAAGCAGTGTAGCACTCTGTCAAATCATTGTTCTCAACAAAACTTCAACAGAAATTTTAAATAAAACTATGCTTTTCTATGCATAACAGGCAGTTTGAGTGAGATTACAAAGGAATTTTGAAAAACCTCTCAGCGTGATGTGTGAAATGAAGGTCAATATTTTGATTTAACATGAAGACAGTAATAAAGGCACTGAAGGTGAAGACAAGCACTTTAGGGCATGGGGGGGAAGATAATTTAATAAAAAGAAAAATGGTTTTGTCTTTGGATCATCCTACTAAAGCAATCTTTAGTATTATATTTTAAAAGGAAATTGGTGAATTGAGATGGAACTTGCCAAGGCTGAAGAAGGAGCAGTAGTCAGAACACAGTGATAAGAATGAACTGGACAGAAACATCAGTTCTGTGCACAGATGGAAGAGGATAAAGGTTGCAAATGCTATGCAGGTAAAATTTTCGGGCACGTTTCTAGTTCCTCACATCTGTCTGAATGAAAGGTAACACTGCAGTTAAGGGTATCATGGCAGAAAACTATATTTTCTAGAAATGTAGAAAGGGATTGTCATGGGGAGTGGATGGGTCAAGGATGCTGAGTGGTGTTTGGTCAATGCTGAACTTTAAACTGATGGCTAGACACCCACCCATATGGAGATGTCAGATCTACTGTTATCTTAGTTTGGTCACTAATGCATGTGGTAAAAATCAGAGTTGTCCATGGCAACTCCTCTGGAATCCATGAAGAAAGCTGGAGGTGAAATGGCTGACTTCTAGAAAAGATAGTGCAGGACAGTGGAGAGGAAAAGCAAAGGACAAATACCAGTACAATACCAGTACTGTGGACAGTCCAAGACAGCTTGGAATTTGGTGCTTTTGCTGTCTTTCACTTTTATTATTCAGCTACAATGAAACAAGATTTTTCTTTTCTATTGATGTTTTAATATATTGTGGTTTTGTACTTTTAATGTTCCTCTCAGCTAGGTCATCTCTGCTATTTCTTTTATTAGGTTTTTGTACATAATCCACCATAACATCAACAGTTCTGGTTTTCATGGGTAACAATGCAGTATTTTGCCTGCAGATACTAGTTTTTCAAATGCAGATGTAACTCATGCACTTATTTTCATGCGATCTTTCTTCTAATTTATTCATTGATATTATTTCACCAATGTGTGTTTCACTTTTTCTAATTTGTTTTCAGCTTCTGGATCTGACAATATTCTCTTCACTTCCTGTTGTTAGCTCTGTTGTGTTTGGCAGTGACTGACTTCCATGGGGTTTTTCTGTAAGCACCATTTCACAAATCAAGGACTTGGCTTTGGCATTCCCAAATGAATACTCTCACAATTTGCTATTGTTGCTTTCACTTGGGTCACCCTCCAAAGGGATAGTTATTGCTTTGCTATGTAGATGTTTCATTCATGGACATTACTAAGGTTACCTTCTTTGTGTGTTTTGGTTGCTCTAATTTGGTGTTCATAGCTTCACAAATTGGTTGTATGGTAGCAGAGATTGGAAAGCACTAAGTAAAATTCTAGAGATCATCAACAATGGTTGGAAATTCTGGGAATGGGGATTAACAGATGAACAATTGGAAAGGCTGTCAGGATGTAGGATGCTGAAATATATTTGTAGTTATAACAGGAGGAAAAGGTGAGGCCAAGAAGGAAAAGACAAGGTATAGCAAAGAATTGATCAAGATAATGAAATTTCCTTGATTAGGGAAAGTAGTGATGCTTTTCCTACAAAATCTATGCTCAGAATTGTCCTTTCTGACAAATTGACTTGGGAGACAAACTGCCTTCTTACAGGAAAGTGTGTGTATATATGTATGTAATACGTACATTTATGTGCAGAAATATGGAAGTCTGATAAATACAATGAGCAACAACTTGAATGTATTACATTACAATGGTAATCCTACCATTTCTAAAGAATTCTTCAACTAGGCTATGAAATGCTTATTAGAAAGACAGCTTTTGATGGACTGTAAGAAACCAAACCAAAACCAACCCACAATAAAAATTGATTCAGTCCTTGCCTTTTTCAGTCCCATGGCTTTTCTTCTGTGCTTGTGGTAACGAGGCCCCAGCATTGTGAGTGCTCACCTGGCCCACAGTCAGGTAAGTGCTGAAGCTTTAGAGTGGGAACACATGGGCCTGCTTCCTTCTTCCCCGGTTTGGGATGATGTACTGTGAGAGAGAAGGGACTGGGAAGAATGATTTCAGGAGAGGCAGCAGAAGTGAATAATGTCTGCAGCATGCTCAGGGCTTTGGAGAGGGAGCAGTGGCATCTGGTTCTGCCTTTGTCTCTCCAGAGAATGTAAATGTGTGTCTTCTCATTAACTGTTTGGAACTGGGATTGAGTGAACTGTCAGCAACTTTTGGTATGGACAGTCACAAGTATCTTTGACTTTTGATTTTTACCATTCCATGAAATCCTTCAACATAATAGAAACATGACTTTAATTAGATGGTTAATGTCAGGTCCCTTAAGATAAGGTTGAAATCTATAGATACATGCTTCTAGAACTTTTTTTGGCAACTCTATGGCTTCATTACACACCTATTTTCCAATTTAGCAGGGAGCAGATGGGGAGTGAAGAGGGATATCTTGTTTCCAGGAACTTGGTCTGCACAAGGGAAGAAAGGGATTTGTGAATTGTACGGGTTCCAAGTCTCAGTAACTGTCATTAACTGTAGCACTAGATGGCATGAGAGAAGGTGTAATTCATACACTGCTGGTGAAACTTCAGCAGTGTAGGAGTGTTCACTACTAGTTTTGAATTTATCATTTTATTAGTGTTTTATTCTCTTTACCTTTCATAAAAATTAACTGTTACCTTACACGAATTACTTGTTTTGAAAACAAAATCCTACAAAGCAGCACACAATTATTTGCAAAAATTGTGCAGACTTACCTCTGTACCATTCCTGCTGTATGAACAGTGGATTTCTGGGACAGGGGTAGGAAGAAAGCATGGAAAAGGAAAGGCTTAAGCCATTCCTCGGCAATAACTATGAGGTGTGCATTTCCTGTCTACACTACAAGTTGCCAAGTTTCAAAATTAAACTCTCAAAGACTTGTTCTTTGAAGCACTGACAAGCAATCGACTTGTGCCAGGCTGAGGTACAGGGTGCATTGTACATGAAAAGTGAAGGCAGAAGGTGTCACTTCTCCCTTCCAGAGACCAGGAAAGGGACCTTCTTCATACATTTCTGATGTTTGCGTCCAAAAAAATGTCTCTTAATAGTTTTTACTGTGCATGTACCATTTCAAGTCAAACCACTGCTTCTGCTGTTAATTGCCTGATCTGGAAGCGTAAGGTTATACTTGACTAGTTTATGGTCTCTCCTCCATCGATGCAAAGGCCAACACACAGGAAGTTCCTGTTTCATTGTTTGAACAATGTGGTTAGCAGGGCTTCCGGACAAGCCCATATTTCTCCAGAGTCTTATGAAATGGTAAACAAGTTCAGATTTGTCATGTGTATTACTTGATTAACTTGGAAACAATACTCCAAAATTTTGAGCTTTATTCTTGGGATATTTCATATTATTATAATACGGAAACATTATATATTAATAACTGGCAGTAATTTGTGTTATGGGCAAATATTTGAAAAAAAATTAAGCTTCTTATCTGATATGCATCTGGAAACTTTAACTGTTTTCTGTTACAAAGACCAGAGGTTGGTTTCATTCTGATCTGACACCTGTGTAAATTTCAAGTTACTTGCGCTGACAAAGCTGATTTTGTGTTAAATAAGAACAGAATTTGAACACTGCATCATGAAGAAGCTGCATTACCAAAAGCAAAGTTCTTGTTAGCTTAGCATCCTTCATCTTTTGCAGCATTCACAGGTAAAGCATTCTTCCTTCATTATGTAACAAAGAACACAACAACAGGTTTAAACTTGATTTATTGAAAATCTCAATTTTTCATAATTATTCAACATCTGCAAGTCTTAAAACATTTAATTCTGAACAAAAGTCCATTATGAAAAAAATGTATATTCTCCTTTGTAAATTTTATACAATCAAAAGCAATCTACCCTTCAAAATGCAAATGAAATGTTATTTAACTGCAAGTTTAAATGCCAAATCCTTCACCTGTGAAATACACTCCAGGTGCCAAAGTACATGCAGTTACCTTTCTAGTTATTCCCTTGTTCATTTTCTAGAGTTGACTTTAAATGAGGAGAAAATACAATCGGAGCTCTTTGCTGGAAAACAATAACTTCTTCCAGATGAACTCTGCTGACAATTCTTGCATTATTTTCCTTCTACGAGAGATTATTTGTAACTGAACTGCAGCAGTCCTGTGTCTGTGCTGAGCAGTCTGCACTCCATGGAACTGTTTCACCACTGGCTGTATAACCCCTGTCAGAGGGGCACAGCAGAGCAGCTGAGGAACCTAATTTCTTAAGGTGCCTTAGGAACCTTGGCAGAGCTGATCTGTTGGAGTTCTAAAGTGGAATCTGTAATCTGGTAGCTTTGCTAGAAGAGGTAGATGTCTTTAGTCACAGCTTCCCAGAGCTGGCTGAGCATTTTGCACATGGTTTGTATCATCACCCTCCTGGTGATGCAAGAGAAGGTAACTGTGGTACATTGGTACTGGGAGAGGGACAAGGAAATGGCAGGAAAACATTATTTGCCTAGCAGAAAGAATTAGTTTTTTTCCTAGATTTTGTCCTGATCACAGAAATAAGCTTTCTAATTCCAGGCATTTTTTAATAGAAAGCATCATATGGCAATAAGATATGCAGAACCCTAAAGTGATCTTATTTTGAATAGAAAGATGAAATAGCCTCTGGAGCCCTCTCTAAGTTCAGTAATAACAATACTTATAAAAACTATTTAGAAATATTATTGCTAGGTCTCCCTGCCTGAAGTTGAAACTGAAGTGCTGTTTGTATGTTCTCTAGCCCTTGCTTGCATCTGCTTCATTTGAACAAAATGTTTCTTCACGCACTTACTGACCCTGTTTTATCTCCATAAAATAATTCCTAATCACAGAAAGACCTAAAGTGGCAATTCTGCCATTCATACCCAGATGACCTCCCACAACAAGCACAACACTACGTGCACTTTTCTTAAAACACTTTTTTAAAAAGTGTTTTTAAGACAGTTTTTAAAAACCTCTTGTGATGGATGAAGTGTCATTAACACATTTATACAAGAGATTTCAATGACTTGGCACGTATTTTAAAAAGTTAATTCTCATGTACCAGGGGTTTTGACAGAAACTCTGTCCCCTCACTACACTGTTAAAAGCCACTTTATCCAGAAACTGTAAGTCTATGATTTGGTATCAGCTTTGCCTTAGTTATGTATTCAGCTGATCATACAACTTGAAGCCAGTTCATGCCTTATTCATATGAGGGGCTACATGAAAAGCTGCTTATACCAACAGTGTACTTAAATATATAAAAGACTTGTGAGGGTGAGCAAAACCAGAAAGTTTAAGTCAACAGCTTTGGTTTTATATGCTTGTGTAAGTCACCCTATTGTTACACTAGGCATAGCTGTAATGGACAAAAACAAATAAATTGGTAAATAAGAGGGATTTTGAGACTACAAGAATCAATGTTGATGTAAGGTTTTGGCATACTGTGACACCCCCTGCCTTTATTAAAAAGAAAAAAAACCTGAGGAATCACTTTTTTTGTAATTATCTACTACAGAAGCTTACAGTAATGAAGAATTTGCGAACCCTAATTCAATGTGTGTTTGCATACCATGTAGTCACTTGTCTCATGTAACAGCCAAAACGGAAAACAGGGTTGTGCAACTACAGGACAAAGATTTATGAAGAGGAATTATACCTATTGTCTCCAATTCTTTTCAACACTCACTCAATTTCACATTGATGGTGCTTTTTTAAAGTGCTGATATTAATTTGTATACAAAAAGAGTTCTTATGTTCATACAGTATTAGCTCAGTGTTTCTCTGTGATGCCACAGAACAAAAGCTGAAGGCTTTTAAAAACATGTACTTTTGAAGATAAATGTCAGTAACTACAACCTATCCCTGTGGGCCCCAGACCTGTAAACACTTAGGCACATATGTAAATTCACTCAGTATTTAACAGCAAATAAACCATGTCTAAGTTACTACTTAAAAGTTTTATGTGAAAATGGAAAAAATGACAGTATTAACATTATTTTGCATAGGCAGCAGGTGTGCTATGCATAAGGTAGTTATTAACAATCATTAACAAATCCTACAAATACAAAAAATATTGTTAGCATTTGGAGAAATGGGAGAGCTTGGGGTGAGGCATTATGTTCATGTTTAAAAAAAACCAACAAACAACACAAAACCCAACAGAAAACTCCCAAACACAAACAAGACCACCAGTATCACATCCCAAAAGCCCAACATGAATTGAAAACCTGATTTTACTGTTTGTTCAAAAGAATCTGAAAGGGTTTTTTCTTAACTGTAGCTTACTGCTCTCCCTCTCTTCTGTACCTGTTCATGTTGGTATGATTGTACTGAATATTAAGTTCTACTTTTCCTCTTATCTTCAAAGAGACTTTTCAACATGTAAACCTGAACAGCTGATACCACCACCATTACTCCCAAGTTGACCATGGACCAGAAGTTCACTCTGTCAAAGTTGCTTTCCTGTATATTTCGGTCACGTGCCTCAAATGCTCTGAGCAGGGTCTGAATCTGGACACTTTTGCTTAATCTGGCTTTGACACTGTTGATGGATTCCTGGTAAGTAACAAAAGAGTACTTTTAGAAGAAAACGCCTGAATTAAAATGCACAGCTTGCAGCACATACAAAAATATCAGTACTGTATTACCACCTGTAATTTAATTTCTTGACAAGTAGAAAGTCGATTTCATTTTAAAATATACACTTCGTCACAGTTTGTGTAGCCTAGTTATTGTATATTACCTTAAAAGGCTTAATTAACAAAGCATTAAAGTTCTGTAGGAAACTGGTTTTTCCCTTTTATAGGCTAGGGAGTTAAAAGAGAAATCAAACCTACTGGGACAAGTGAAAAAGCAGTGAATTCTGCAGAACTCGTCTCAAAACAAGTAATTTAGTGACGCACAAACACAGGGTTTTTTCTTAACACTCTCTACAGCTCCCTGAAAGTAGGTTCTAGCCAGGTGGGGGTCGGTCTCTTCTCCCAGGGAACCAGTGACGGAACAAGAGGACAGAGTCTCAAGCTGTGTCAGGGGAAGTTTAGGCTGGATGTTAGGAAAAAATTCTTCACGGAAAGAGTGACTGGCCATTGGAATGGGCTGCCCAGGGAGGTGGTGGAGTCACTGTCCCTGGAAGTGTTTAAGAAGAGACTGGATGTGGCACTTAGTGCCATGGTTTAGTTGATGAGATAGTGTTAGGTCACAGGTTGGACTTGAGGATCTCAAAGATCTTTTCTGAACAAGTTAATTCTGTGATTCTGCTGAAAAATAAAATTAAGGTGCTTTTTAATACAAACTCCCATCAGGGCTATAGCTGCAGCTAAACATAAGCACAGTATTGCTCTATTCCTGTCTGCTGCTGGTGCTTCCATGCTAGTGGCTACAAACTGCTGCTTTAGCTCTGATAGCAAAACAGATTTTGGACAGTGAATTGTGACTAGGACAACTGGAGGTCCTACAAAAGAAGCACATGAATGCTCTGGTCACGACAACTACAGCTCAAGAGCTGCATAAACCATGATCTGTTGAAGTTTCATCTGCCACATAAAAGATAGTAACAACATAAAAGCTGATCTCATTAAGTGCTCATTCATGTTCCTCACATAATTGAGACGCTGAAGTAACCTCTAGTGAGAAGAGTCATGTGTGCAGTTACAGGAGGCTATAAATTTTAAAGGTTAAACTTGACAGTAACATTTTCTCTGTGGACATTTTCTATGTTGCGTATTTAATAAAAATATTTCAAAATAGCTATTTTGGGGAGCCAAATAATTTTATGATGATAAAGTTCACTGTTACACAATAAGGAACCATGTTATTACAAAGTTCATCTAAGTGTTTGTGTAAGTCCTCACAGAGCTTGCAATGAAAGTAATACCTGGACTAAGGAAACAACAGCATCAAATACTAAAGTTAACTTTACAAAAATTGTGTACTTTGTAAGATTTTCAAGGCTCTCAAAGACAAGTTTTGCTTTTTTTTTTTCTTTTGGAAAAGATACCAGTATGTAAACAAGTGTCCGTCAAATACATTCAAGTACTGTGATTAGTGAGAGACGGATTTTCTTCACAACCTCCCCAAGTAATTTTTTTTCCAATTGTCTGGACAGCCACTTTTAACAATCTAGTCAGCTTTTCAGATTCTGTATTTGGTTTTATTATGGCTTAAAAGTGTATCATACACCTATAAAAGATTTAAAACATTGCTTTGTTGCTTAAAAATCTGCATTTTGCTTTATGGCAATAAATAACACAAACAATGTCATCTCTATGCACTGTAATCAGTAAACCTGTGTGGTGGTTGGTTTGGTATTTTGGGGTTTTTTTGATACCTATTGTCTGTAGCTATGATCAAACAAACAATAGCTCACTTCACAGAACAGTGGAACAATCAATCCTCTGCTTCTAGTAATCTCAACATTTAATGATCCTAAAGGGAAAAAAAAGCTTTGACTCAACAGTAGCCTGAATCTTACATCAAATTGGGTCAGGATACAGTTTAACCAATCATTCAGAAAATGCCTGCAAGGGTGAACCCACAGTGTGATGGTAATTAACTCCTGTTCTTTCTGTTAGTTTGAAAAGATGTAATAAAATTTGGGGGCAATAAAACTAATACAGTAATGTCTTACTGAAGACAGAAATGTTAATTGGTACTTGTGTAAAGATGGGATGAACAGGCTAAACCAGTACATTATTTTCAAAGAGTAATTAAAAAATCTATGCAGTGATTCAAGCTACATAATTGGGATTAAGTAATACATACTTTAATGCTATAAATATTTATTTCAGTGCTGCTAGGGAAGAACGTCCCATTTGAGCAGTATGAAGAAAGGAAGCTGAATGGGAAACAAAATGACTTTGAGAGCTCGCCAGGGGCTTTTTTGCTGCTGAAGAGCCTGTTCTGAAAATACTTCCAAGTTTCTGTGTGTAAGCAAGAGATCCATGGTGTGAAAGCAATATTACATGGAACTGGTATGGTTTCCAGGACAACACACCAGACCAAGGCAGAATGACTGCATGACATTCACTCTTTTCAATGTAAGAACATTTGGAAAAAACCTCAAAGATCTAATACTAACCAGAATATCTTCCAATTTCATGTCTAGGAGATCTGTGCCCGTGACATACTTCTTCCAGTCTTCCTGATCTTGTTCATCCTCTCCCATATTGTCCAGGATCAGTTCAAAGAAAATCACCTTTTCAGAAATGGTACTAAATGTGTTGTCAAAGCAGAACATGTAATCTCCATCTTCTGTTTCCACTCTGTGTATATAAGCAAAATGTAATTAACTAAATTAATTAAATTAGACTAACAATCATGCACTTAAAAATAGCCAAATAAGTCTTTTGTATAAAAATAAGGACTGTAAAGATACCTCTACACATTGCACAGTCACAGCAAAACAATCCCACTGTCTCTAGAGGCACAAGATGATGAAGACAGGATGCTTTTCTTTTTCTTTTTTTGCATTTTGACTAATTGGTAATCATTACAAAAAACCTATACTATAGAGCATAAGACTTCCACTCCTGAAAATTACAACAATTATTGTATCTTTTGATAAAAATATTTGAAAAATAGGGGACATTAGTTTCTTACTTACATGACTGATAAGACCTTTTAAACTCCACAATAATTATTTTTGTTCACTGACCATTAACAGCTATCCTTACAACAAAAATATCCTTTGCTTCAAGGGACAATCCATGCAGAAAGCATTCAGTTTTTATTAAAAGAAAATTGGTATCCTGAAACTATCCTGGGAGAAAGTCTTTTGTAATTTGAAGAAATAAAAAGTACTCAACCTTTATTTTAGTTATATTTGTTAAAGAAACCAGAAAAGCACTTTATGTAACACTTCTGAGTTTGAAGATTTTAAACTTACGTATGAACTCCATCTGATTTTCTTTCATCAAAAACTAGAGTTTCACCTTTTGGAGACAGCAGATGAAAATCAACATCTAATCCTGCTCCATCCAGAACCTGTGAAACACAAAAACCAGTCTCCAGCAATGGAATTCCTGTTTGGATTGCTGTCAGCAACGTTTTAGGGAAGGCAAACGTCTTTAGGTAAGGGGACTGACACCTGAAGAATGTGAAACAATAATCTGTCTGTATGAGTTCACACCAAGTTAAATAGAAACAGATAAAAACTGGTTCAACCCAAAAGCATTTTAGCAATTTCAAAATCCCTAAACCAAATATGACCTAATTCTGTTAGGCTGAGCTTACATTGAACTTTCCCCTAAATACTACATCCCCAAATCCATACAGTTTTTTCAATACGGCTAAACCTGGCATTTCTGTCATAGATGTCATTGATTAGTAAGTACCAGCACTAGTTCAGCGGTAGAAATTGTATAACAAAAGTCACTTATATATATTTGCACAAGAACACTACAATTCATTGTTACATGCATTTATTCTCTCTAAAATAATACCTTTATTTAGATTATTAAAATAAAATCCACCTCAGTGCAAAATAAACTTCTATTAGGCTTAGAGAGGGCTCTGAACAAAGCTTGAACACCTCTTTCTTTCGTTCTTTTTCAGTCCTGCATGTAACAATATTAGAAATTATAAAGTAATTAGGAATTTCGGCTTTGTACTTTCAGTTCGGAAGCAGAGGGGGAAAAACTGGGGAGTGGGGGAATAGACAGATCCTGACCAATTCTGAGGCACCGTAGCAGGGTGGGAAAATAATCACTCCAGCTTCCCTCACTGTACTTATTCTGCTGGGGAAAAAGTCTGTTTTGGAGAGAAAAAAAGCCTAAGGTCAAAATCTTTCCAGACATATCTAGGAAACTCAACTCTTCCCAAGAAGGACACCAAGACCTTACTGTTAGTCTCGTTAAACAGGGCTGTTTTTGTACAAGTTTCATCACTAGGCTGACGGGGTTCTGATCTCAACAGAAAGGCAAGTACAGGCTCCGTGCATCATCAGCACAGTGTTCCTTGTGCTTCAGAGCTGCTACACGGGGTCACGGCCCTGAACTCTCTACGTTCTGCTGTTTTACAGGACGGCGACTTGAGATCTTGTAAAGCGTAAAAGGAAAAAAAAATGTACTAGACTAATTACAAAGGGCCGTTCAAGTAATGTTTCACTCCCAAAGGCCGAGCTTTTCACAGGGCACAGTTCCAGCACGGCCCGCCGGGGCCCCGGGGCCGGCAGCACCGAGCCCGCCCTCACTGCCCTGGGGCCGCCGCTCCCCCCGCTGTTCGTGTCCCGTGTGGCCGGCCCTGGGCAGCCAGGAGAGCTTTGTGCCCTCGCCTGTAGCCGTCCCTCGTCGGGCTCCCCGTGGGGGGCACGGCAGTTCCCCATCGCTGCGGTGCCTTCTGCCAGAGGGGCTTGGCAGCTGGGGCAGAGCGGGGTCTTCAGCTGAACCCTTTTGTGCTTCACGAATGCATACTCCTCCTTTTCTCACCCAGTTTGTACTGTGATTTTTATCTAGTGAACGAGGGAACAGGTAGCGTGTGAAATGTACATGAACATTTGGAAATTCGTATATTCTTTTTTCTTCAACGAAAAAGTACTGTTTGTGTTTATTTCCTCCTTTTTTTCCCTATTTGCCTTATTTTGGTACCAGTAATAGAATCTTTGCAAATAGTTTTCAGAGTTTTTCATAGTTAACAGAGTTTTAAATATTTTAGCTGAGCGTGTGTGGTACCAATGGAATACAGTACGTGGAATTGCTCTCCAAGTGCTGCTGACGAGGACCTGCTTGTAAATGTGCAGTTGTTACAGAATCAGCTGAGAAGAACTGAAAAACACCTACAGGTGGTAGAGAGAGAGCTTTCCAGGTACAAGTGTGTTTGGGAATGAGAATCACCTATCTCTTGAAGTGTGAATCTGTCCGGTGTAATGGATTTTGTGCTTTTTGGTCGAGTAGTCTTTAGAAAGCGACTTAATAAAGAAAAACTTTTACTTTTTACTCTCCCTCCTAACTAGTACAAGTGAACACCATGGCCACTGCTTCGCTGAGGGGATAGACTTGGCTCTGGAGGACTTTGTAAAACCCAGTTACAACTGCCAAGGCTCTTCCAACTCTAAGAAGAATTCTGGCACAATATCTCACCAGGATTTTCAAATAAAACCCAAAGTAAATATTGCTCTTTACTACTTATTTTTATTACTTTGATTTTCTAATCTTTGCTATGTATTTGAATATTTTATGGCTGGTAGGGCCTGGAGAGGGTACGCTGCAGCACCGGCCAGTGATATCAGTGGAGAACTCTTGAATGTAATATCATTTGAATATGGTTTTTCTGCAAAGTTTCCATTACGGCCTTTCAGTACATAAAGATGGGGACAAAGTTTTTAGTAGGGCCTGTTGTGATAGTACAAGGGGTAATGGTTTTAAACTGAAAGTAGGTCAATTTGTATTAATACGAATAAAGTTTTTACTAAGAGCATGTTAAAACGCTGGCACAGGTTGCCCAGAGCAACCCATCCCTGGAAACATTCAAGTTGAGGTTAGACAGGGCTCTAGGCAAGTTGATTTAATTCATCATTGCAAGGTGGTTGGACTGGATGATTTAAAGATTTAAAGATCCTTTTCAACCGAAACTACTCTATACTATTGCTATTGTATGTTTGTATATATATGCATGTGTGTCTCTGTGTGTAAAAACTTATTTTTGTGTCTAGTCTTGCTCAGTAACCACAACTTTGGATAAAACTGTGGAAGAAAATGAATGTCTTCAGGAGAAGCTGGATGCCCTTCATAAACAAAATGCATCTTTGACTTCTCAGAACAACTACCTAAAGAACAGAGTGGAAACAATGAACTTTGAATTGATGCAGTCAAAAACAAAAGTATGTACATACCTTTATTGTATTCATCAAAAAGAACAACAAACACCCCAGTGACCATGATTTTTGAGTTTATCAATTCAAGCAGAATATGCTCATATTTTTGTCTTATCTTAATCTAAGTTTAATATTTAGAATGTATTCAATACTCAGGATTAATCTTGGACAGGATAGTTTGGAATCTATTTCTCCATGGGCAAACTGTATTAGTAGTTATGAATTCTACCCATTTGTGTTCCAAAATTCAGTCTAAAATCACTAAGCCACAGAATGAAAAATGCATTATGAAAGAAAATAGTTCAGTATATCTGTTTAGTACAGTACATTGATGTGTCTGAGCTGCATTGAGATTAATGTGAATAATTATGGCACAGTAGCAATTTGCCTAGGAAATTAAAGCAGATGACTTCATTAATCCAAATTAACTTAAACAGTGAAGGTGAGAAGGAAATATTATATCTAATAAATCACTAGTGATGTATTATACACTCTTCTGTATGGGTTTGTTTCAGGACAACTGTATTCTTGTGTTTGGTTTGTACATACATAATATTAATAAAACATAGCGGTGCTTAGTGCGTTTTGTTTGAGGAATGTTATCTCCAAGGCAGTACAGATAAATAGATAAACAAAATATTTGACTGCCTGACAGCAAAAGGAGAAGTAGTTGAATATACAGTTTTTCAGAAAAGCAAGAAACAAGATTGACATATAAAGAAATCACTCTGCTAGACAGTTTCACACTGGAACTGGAAGGGATGTTAAATGAGCAGAAAATAGGAGGACAATTGATGTTAATGAACAAACACAATTTACAGGAAGATTAAGAGCACTATCATTCACTATGCAGATTGTTCTTATGTGTCTAACCCAAAGATGCACATGTATGCAACTGTTAATGAAACCCCAATTGTGTTTGTATTTCAGGTTTCCTGTCTTGAATCCACTTTAGGTGCACAGTTGGTCAGCATTCCGAAGTTGAAAGAACAGATTGTAACCTTGGAAGCAGAAGTTTCAGCTCAAGATAAAATTCTGAAGTAATAAATGTACTTTTAAGTCAGTGTTTTAGTNTGAACAACCCCAGCTCTCTCAGTCGCTCCTCATAGGGCTTGTGTTCCAGCCCCTCCACTATCCTTGTCGCCCTTCTCTGGACACGCTCAAGGATCTCAACATCCCTCTTAAACTGAGGAGCCCAGAACTGAACACAGTACTCAATTGTTTTCTGCTTGCTAGTCCAGTCTCTTTTTTGAGATGACATAATTTCTGTGTGGGTTATGCAATCTGAAACTTTTCAGTCAGAGTCAAATACGGGAGGAGAGAGGTGATCTGTTTTGTGCTCTCAGGAAAATATACCTGGCTGCCTGCTTACTTTACAACCTGTGTTATGTAATACATATTTAATCAATATCTCAATAGTCCATCTTAAAAAAAAAGTAAAAATTCTTACGTTTATTTTATATTTTAGTGTTCTTTCCTAATCATAGCTATTGGCAGAGAAATGATGATTTCTGTGTTCAGATCTTGTGACTTTGAGTCAGCCACTGGTGTCCTTGGAGGTTGGGACACCTGAGGCCTCTTGATGAGGCTTGAACACCACGGACTACAGACATACCCCTGGGAAGCCGGGAGACTGCATGTTCCAGGCCTAGTTTTGAGAGTTGCAGTGTGTTTGACGACCATTTCTTAAACATCCTGTGCAAAAAAGAATGACAGAAATCTGTTTTTCTTTACAAAAAAGTTCTCATTTTTATCTTATCCTTTGTTTAATTGCTAGAGATGCAGAAGATAGACTAGATCAAAACCAGAAAACAGCAATGGAAAGAGAAAACATATTGCAAAGGTACCGAAAGGGCTTGAAAAAGCTGAAAATGGAGTTAATTGAACGAAGCAAGCAAGGAAAGAGGTAATTAAGTAATTTTAATAAATAAAATACAGAATAATAGTGTGCATCTGTTTCCATTGGTAGTTATTTGCTTTGTGTAATGAAAGTACATTTCTGCTTTAAGAATGTTGTTTTTAAAAAAAGGTGGAAATTCTGTGTGGAGGTGCTGATTATTTAAACAGGCACATTTGAACTCTTGAAATTAGCTGGTAGTTGGAGGCTGATGCTGTACACTAGTAACCAGTTTATCAGCTGGGTTTTTCCCCTTTGAGACAGATGTGCTGCAGTGGAGAGCTGAGTAGTGTCCAGAATATATTTTTCCTGAACTATTTTTGCCTTGATCTTGCAAGAACCTGCAATGTGTGCTCAGCACTCAGTATTCAGCAGTACTGAGTGCTGTATTTTTGGGATTAGTTCAAGGAAAGTGGTAAAAGCATGACTTAAGCGAGAGAACATTTTTGTTATCTTTAATCTTACCTGTCTGTATGATATTGTTGAAAAGGGTGCTGTAATTCCATCTCAATCCCTGCTTTCCTTTCCTATTGCCTCCTTTAGTCTGGTAGCTCTGTGGCTACTGGGAGGTCAGACAATTTCTTTTTGACTGTTGGAAGTTACCATGTACAGTCCTGTCACCTCCAAAATGTCATCTTTAGTAGTTGTTTTTAGTAACTGGATGAGATAGTTATATAATGGCTGGCATTTGTGATTTTTGAAATTGGTTTGCTTCTTTTGCTTTGCAGAGCAGAACAGCAAAGAAATGAAGCTTTGTTGAATGTGGAGGAGCTGAGAAGAGATTTCAAAAAGTATAAAGAAGAAATAGCTGAAAAAATAGAAAAAGTGAGCATTTTTCTTCACTAGTTTTTGCCAGGCTATTAAGATTTTTCTTCTTCCAACCCTAACAGCAGCTCACCAGTGAGTCAATTGTTTCTTCTTGTTTGTGCCAAAGTCCTAAGGGAGATGGGACAGACAAGCAACTGTTTGTGATGATAAATTCAGTTATATGGTTTTACACTGTCTTTGCACAATATGGACAATTTACATCTTTGGAGTATTCTAATATACTACTGTTTCTTCTGTCCCCTGCTTGCTAGATGGGAATTTTGCATTTTAAAAGTATGAGATCCTTTTGAAAGAACTTCTTAACTCCATTTCCATAACCTATCAAGTGATTAGCTTGTGAGGAGCTAAGATGAAGATGAAGTCACCTCCCAAAGTTTCAGTGGTCAAAATTGTTAATGCTTCCTGCCTTGTGGGAGGAGAAAATACAGATCTGAGACAGTTATCTCTTACTGAACATTTTTTTTATTAGACTTCTTTCCATGGAGATTGGAAAGAAGACTTCTTTCCGTGGATGGAGATTGCCAGTCTCAAATATACTCTAAAGTATTTTTTCCCAAATGATAGAAGAAGAAAACTTCTTTGCCTTTCTCCTTTTCTTCACAACAGCAGTAGAATTATCTACCTGCCAGAAGGGGCAAAAAAAAAGAAAAAGCATAGTGTTTATAGTATTCTTTTAAAAATAGCTGTGGGAGCTTACTTTATTGTTGTACAGTGATGAAAAAAATGGCTTTTTAAGGTTAAAGCTGAAGAAGTAGTCTTGGGAAAACGTTTAATTAATCGTGAAAAAGAAAAAGAGATGTTGAATGAAAAATGTATCAGCTACAGAAAGGATCTAGACATCCTGCAAGAGCAACTAAGGTAATGCAAAGGCTTTTAAAAATCTCTGTACAGTTATTTGAGAAGAATTTCCATGCTGCAGTTGTTACTGTGAACGTACTGCTCTATTCATGTAGTTCAAACCAGCATATTTCTAACGGCAGAACTGACACAGGTGCCTGTGAGAAGCTCCCTGGCAGCTCCCTGGCACTGCCTGTTGTCAGTCCTTGGCTAAACTCCAAGGTCCTTTCCCACTGTTGCAATTTTTTATGCTCCTCGGATATTTCACTTGAAGCTGAACCCTCCTTTTTTCAGAAGTCCTTTGGTAATTCCCTCATTACTTTAATGAGGGAAGACAACAGTCAGCTGCTTGTCTACAGTTTTTAAGTTTGGAGAAACACCTGCACAGACATTCTGTGGCATTACATTTGCATCCACTGTACACACTTGGTAGTCCAAAACATCCAGTTGTTCTTTAGGCCATTTTGGCAAGAGCAGGCAGTGTGTGGACACCCTCCCACACTTTACATCTTGGACCTTAGAAACAGTGAAACCTTAGTAAAGCAGTGAAATCCTTCATATAGAGCTAAGACTTTGAGAGAGGAAACTAGTAAAACAGTGTAGTTATGGTATGTTCTGGTACTTTTAATAATGAAAATCCTCAATGTTGAGCTATACCTTTTTAATGCCTTTTTAGGCAATTAAAGGAAGAGAATAATAGCACAAAAGAAGAAATTAAGACTCTGAAGACAAAGAACACTGAAATGGTGTCAATACTGAGTCAGTCTGATCAGAAGATCATCAAGCTTGAGAGTGAACTTTCTGAAAAAGAAATGTTACTCAAAGAGAAAAATGCTCTCATAAGTGAAAATGCAGCGCTGAGAGCACTTACTGCACAGCAACAGAACAACTTGAAATTATGTCATCAAGAAATTGAAGATTCAAGAGAAGAGCTCAACATACTAGAAACCATTATTTCCCAGTTGTCTTCAAGTACATCTGAAGAGGTACAGTAGTTGATACAGCCTTGGAAGTGTATTAAGTATTGAATAATTTTAAGGATCAAATTATCCAAACTACAGTAATCCCTTGAATTTCACGTGGGGTTGGTTCCAGGATAATGTCCTGATAAGTGAAATCCGCGAAGTAGCTGTAAATAGGGTAAAGCTGGGGGGAACCCGTGATGTATGGAAGCCACTAATGGTGAACTGTGAAGGATCGAGGGATTACCGTAGTAACATCCTGGCTTACATGTCTTAAAATTTATGTGCTGCCATTATACATGAACTGATCACGCTGTGAAGCAATAAAAAAATAGATTTTCCACTTATCTTTGCTTTCCCTTTTAGTTTAAATGGCATCACTTCAAACAACAGCTTTTGAGTTTCTCAACGAAAGAAGCTGATTCTTGTGGTGAATCAAGTAAACCTTTGATTGGAGACCTAAGGTATAACTTTCTGGTTACTGAATTATGGCAAGAATAGGCAGGTAACAAGGTGATAGAACCAACATGTAGAAAGAATGTTAAATAGTTTTCTCCTTCTTTCTAATAGCATTAAACTGTCAATGAAAGAAGCAGAAATTCAAAATCCTCATGCAAACTTAACTATCCGTAGTAGAGCTGAGCACCTTTCTAATGATAACGAAGAACAAAAAAATAGCAGGTTATGTGGTGTGGAAACAGAGCCTGTCAAATTGATCAGAAGTCAAGGAGGTAAGATTGCTGAAACAGCTGTGCAGTTCTATCTGATTCATCCACAGAGTGGAATTATTCTGGTGGGCTATAAATTGTTTTATACGTAGTTTCATTTTTCAAATGTGTCTCTGTGAGCTGTCTGGTATGATTTGGTTCAACAGTGAGCATTTTGCCACACTGGAAATTGTTATGTTCCCCAGGCACAATATTCTTCTTTCTTTTGCCTATTAAGTTACCTGTTCAGGAACAGCCAAGCTGTTGAAATGGAACCGTGTATTTGTTTCTCTGTGCAGGTATGCTAAGGACTCCATACTTTTGTTGATACTTTTCTCTGTCCTGCTGTTTCAGTATTTCTATGATGGCTCCTGTGATTACTACCAGGACTGCTCCATGAAATCACTTCAGGGCACCTATATGTATAATGATGCTGTCTTCATTTCTTCTTATTTGTTTATTGCATTTAGGGGGTGACTTTTTGGTTTGTTTTCATGAGTCATAGCTTTCAGTTACATTATAGGTTTGGATGTTCTTTTATAAATTAATTTTTTTTTCTACTTTGAGAGAGGAAAAAATGTCAACAGTTGGAACTTATAAGCAAGCAATTTGAAAAGGTGAGGCAAAGATTCCAGAAAGAGATAGAGGAGTTACACACTAAACTGACAAAAGCAGATGATGAGAATTCTTCTTTGAAGACCAGCATGGCTCAAAGAACCAGTCAGTTTCAAATCATACAGGAAGACCTACTGAAGAAGGCTTCAAGAACTAGTAGCTTACAGAGAGAAGTAAGTTTTTAGCAGCACTGAAAAAAGTCACATTTTCTTTAGTTCAGTAATCAAAGACAGTGAAGATAGCTGTTATGGGAAAACTGCAATTGCCAAATTAATTTTAAAATCTGATTTATTTGAGAAAAATTTGAACTAAAATTTTCAGCAAGCAGAAAAACTTAGATAGCAGCCTTAGTATGTTAGTTGTCAGAAATCCTGTTTTAACGCTGATGTAGCTGGTGGGCTTTTCTACTACGTATTATTTTGATCTGTTATGTGGAAAATATGCACAGTCTTGCTGCTTTGGTATGTTTGAATTAATATGTAATCTTAGGAAATAGATGGTGAAATACACTTGTATTTTTCCTCATTAAATGTTAATACAGTTGCCAGAGATAAAGATGATTAGCAGAGAGTCACAAAAGAAAGAAATTAAACTTCACCTCTTCTCAGCTTGAATAAATTAAAATGCTAATGTTTTATTCTGGTGCTAATATGTTTATAGAGTTCAGCATAATGGGATGTGCAATATTTCCTAATAATGGACATAAATGATATAAATTTGTAATAGCTATTTCACTGATAATTATAATTAATTGGCTACGTTTTAGGTAAATTGTCCTGAATCTTTCTTTGCAAGTAACAAAATTGAATAGATGAACAAAACCAAACAATTGAAAATACTATTGTAGTAGCTAAAATGAAATTGGTCATAAGAAAGTATATGCACATACTTGAAAAAAACTAACTGTTGTGTACATGCTGCTTTGTGACATATACATTTCAGATAAGAAAGAAATCTTCTCAACTTACTGCACTTGAGAAACAGTTGGAAGAAAAGACAACTGCTTATTCCATTGCTGCAGAAAGAAATGCTGAGTTGGAAGAGGAACTCATGGTAAAATGTTCTCAGTGAGAAACTGCATTTGTGCAAAAAGGACATAAGTGGAGATTAAAGTTGAACTTAACTTAACTTCCATATATCCAAATGGATAGACTTTATCTGCTATATAGTCTGTGTAGCTTTTAGGGAGTGTTGTTTTTAAAAACTGGATCTTGTTTCAAATGAAGCATCTCTTTTTTTTTCTGCCTTTGAATGTGATATGCTATTAATGGACATGTTCCTTTTTCCTTATGATATGTGCAATGTAGATTGCCATTTGTTTCAGTGAAATACTGTTTGTAGATCCGTGAGTAAGAAGGTGTTCAAAATGGTGTTCTAAAGATGCCATGTCTCCATGTGAGCATGGAATTTCTTTTTGTCTTTGTCAGAAGTTGTCTGTGCCATAGTCCACCTTGGCCGACACCTTGTCTCTGTAGGGGCAGCATTTCCTGACCTTCTATCCCTATGTTAGAGGTGTGACATCAAGTCTTTTTTGCTGTTGCCATTTCCCAGAGAAAAAGCAGCCGCATTCAGGAGTTGGAGGCAACTGTCAGTGAAGAACATGAGAAGATAAATTCTGCTTTGGAAAATGCAAAGTTGGTTCACCTTGAGCAGCACAAAGAGATGAAGAAACAGATGGAACTAGTAAGACCTTCCTTGTGTGCTAGTATGTGTGTGTGTTGTACTTGGTAAGTTTTTATTGTGTTAATGTCTTTGGCTTTCTTGCAGATCTGAGACACATCCATTAAAAAAGTTATACTAAAAAATTCTTTCTTCTCCCTGTGTTTCCTGATTTTACTACATTTTCCACCTTACATTACACAACTTTCCCTCTGAAATATGTATATCCTCTTTTCTGCTTAACTAAAGAGAAATAAGGACTTAGGAAGAGTGTGGTTGTTCTTTGCTCCAAACACTTAGGAAAAAAAAGAAGAGCATAGCTTTATTGTCTACTGGGTGTAAAATGTGACAGCTTCTTAACAATGTTCTCTTGTTGGCTGAACCTCTGCCAGCCTGAGCCTTATGGACATCTGTGTAGGGAGAACTGCTGGTAGGTTTTTCAGTCTTTGAAGAATTCTATTGCTTCATGTGATTACAAACATACCTGTGGCTAATTCTAGCTGTTCAAGAAGCTTGTCATCTTCTAAAGAATATATGCATGTCTTAGTGTCTTGGCTGATGACAGACAATTACACTCCGTCTGCCTTCATTCTCTTGATTCTCATGATTTAAGATATTAAATGTTTGGGACTTCTCAATAATTTCAAGACTGTGCAATACTGCTGATGGCAAGAACGTATTTCCTTTTCATTAGAAAAGTCATGGGTGAATAGAACTGAATGACATTTAGATGAACAAATCATTATTAAAATAATAAATGATGATTTATTTACGGACAGCTTCAGACTGAGCTGAAGAAGAAACATAAACAATTCATTGAACAAGAGAAAATAATATCAGTTTTGCAACAAGAACTTATACATAGACAGCATCAGATTGAGTCCTTGGATGGGCTGCTGATAGGAAGCAGAGAGGTAAGGTTGGCTCTTGACTTTCTTTAAATGCAAACCAAACAAGTGGCTAATGAAAAGCATATCCATAAATAAATGGAAAAATTGTAAAAAAAAAAAGACATGTACTTATGTTTTTTCTTCTTAATTCTTGTTTGAGTAATTGACTGAATCATGTGTAGTCATTGTACAAACTTTAATGACCTTTCATTATTTTCTGTCTTTGCATTCTCCTTATGTCTCTGGTTTGCTCCTTGCGCTTCTTGCTCTACTCAAAGGAAAAAGATCTGGATAAAGAACAACTGCATTTATTCTGCACTAGGTGGAAAACCAAGAATATTCTAGTATAATAATGTTTTATTCATTTTAATAATGCCTGCTGCTGCAGAGTATGAAGGGACATCTGTCAGGAACCAAATTCGCTTCAGAGCATCATATATGAAAATATATTTTACAAGTAATTATATTTTAAATACACTGATCTGGATTTTTTTTTCCCTGATTCTTAATATGAGCTTTTACTAAATTACTGTTACTGTATTTACATTTTGTTGTCTTGAATAAAAATATGTGTACAAATAGGAAATGGAAAATCAAAATGTCAAGAAAGATCAAGGATTCAAGATGCTGGAGAGTCAGTTAACAGAAGAAACAATCAAAGTTAGTAAGCTCTTTGTTATTTTCAATTAATAAAGTTTGCAGTAAAGGTGTAGTTCCTTTTATCCTCTGTAAATAATGTTTTATAGAGATTTGTCTTAGGTAAATATTTCAGAAGTCATTGACCAGAATTATTTACTTTTTTTGTCTGTTTCTTAAAGTACAGTGTTGTTTAACAGCTCATGTGTTGGTCTAGATATGGCATACATTTTAGATATCTACGATGCTATAATATTGGTCCTGTTTTCAGCCATCTAAACATGCTGTTTAGTAACTTTCTGAAAAGAACTGTATGTATTAAGATCTGAGTATTATTTTTGAATGCTCACATATGATGATACGGAATTCCAAATTTAGTTATACAGCTCTGTACATAATAACGTAGTGGATTAATGATTTGGTGTTGGGCATATGTTTGCTTTGAAAATCTAACTAGTGACAAATACTGGAATATCTTGTAACTGATAGTCTCATCTGATTTAAATATTATCTAAAGTATTCTAACTGAATTGCACAAATAATTTCAATTTCTGAACACTATTTCAGTTTTAAAGTTTCTCATCATCTTTTGTGACTGTTTTAATACTCTTTCAATGAAAATGTAGCTTTTTTTACATTTTACACAAAGATGTCTTTTAACATAATTTTTAGACTAGTTAATACTAACCATGCCACACAATTTTAAGTAATCTGTTGCATTCAACTAGGTAAAACAACTTGAGTCAGCACTAAGTTTATGTAAGGAAGAAGTTGCACTGTATTTGAGGCAGTCACAAGAAAATAAGGAGATGTTTGAAAATCAGCTCAGGGACAGGTCTGAAGAGGTAACAACTTGTTTTACAAATCTTCTGTATTGCAGAGAACAATTGTTATGATTGATTTAATCTGAAAGTTTGTCAAATAGCAGCCAAAGCATTTGCAGCAGGAGTTGTGACGAGGAAGTAAGCTGGGGAAAAATAATACATTTTGTGAGGGTAAAGGGGCAAATCACAACTGTGAAACACCAGATAAGGTTGGGGAAAAGAAGTACCAAGATAAATGAATTGTTGAATGAAGTAATAAAATCAGAATTAAGTGAAACAAAGCATTACTTGGAAAAAAAAATGAAGAGAGCACTACTGCAATATAAATGTAAGTGCAGATATGTAATTGATTTGTTTTTCAGTATCTTAACGGGGAGAAGTCCTGGGCATAAGAAAATGTTTATTTCAAGCCCCAGAGTTTTATCATACTTTCCACTACTACATGAAAGCAAGAAAGAATTGTGTTGAAATATTAGCATGAATTTTTATTTGTGGGTATGCCTAACCACATGAACTAATGACATAGTAGGCTGTTTGTGTGAGGGATGGCCTGCCTGCTGAGAGAGGCTGTGGCTGAGCAGAGATTGCTGGGCCCTGGACGTGATGGAAATCTCTGCTCCCTGTTAACACGTAGGGCTGTGATATTTACTGCAGCTTTCTAAGCCCTCAGACATGTTCTTATCCTACATATGAAGAGTCTGGATGCCGCGGGAACATCAAGTGTAGCAAGTGAGACTTGGTAGTTGGGACCATTGTTTTCCTAAGTTTGAGTTATTGCTTCCTCTTTGGAGTGAGCAATTAGTGATTTCTTTTTAAGTTTTTGTTTGTTTGTTTGTTTTAATTAAAGAACACTTGCATTTTTGTTGTCGCTGTTATTCCCTAGACTCATTCCCCTGGCATTCATCACTGAGAAATCAGACTATATTTAACATGGGACAAGTTAGGCACTCAAAATGACTGTTTTTTATTGGAATCATTGTTGTCATAGAGTCAGGAAGAAATAAAGGAGAAGACTGAGAAGAAAATCTCATGGGGAAAACAAGGACTTTCTGAAAAATAAAACTGACAAAGTAAAGTTCTTCAGTGATTTAGAATTTAAAAATCTGTTATATATGTTTTAAAAATATTGACAGGTTATATTTAGAAAGTAAGAATCAAAAACCAGGGAAGTTACCACTATCCTCACTTTGAAAAGCAAAACTCAGTGATGAATTATGAGATCTGCTATGTACTGCTGAATCTATAATGCAACTAAATTCAGAGGCAGGAGTTTTACTGAATCATAGGTGTGATTCTGTGCTCATACAGAGAGCAGCTGATGCAACTGCAAGTAAAAATATTTTATTGTAATGCAAAATGCATATCTTTTCAGCTTTGTTATTTACAGAAAGAAATAAAAATAAAAGATCAGAATATTCAGGACATGAGTGAACAAAATATTCTCCTACAACAGACTTTGCATCATCAGCAGCAGATGTTACAGCAAGAGACTATAAGAAATGAGGAGTTAGAAGATAATCAAATTAAACTTGAAAAACAGGTACAGTATGATGAGAAGTGTCTACATAAAGACAGGAAATTAAATGCCTTCATATATGTTTTTGTAATGCCTTTAAAATCTCAATGTTTCTTTGATAACTCAGTTGGTAATTATAATTTTAGGTAGATCTAAAATAAAGGGTTTAGTGGTTTGTTTTACTTAAAACAGATACTGTGCTATCAGAATCTCTAGCTCACATTACAGTGGCTGCATACTTGGGGAATCAAAACCTACACTGCAGTTAAGGAGAGGTACATTCAAATTCAGGAAGTTGTATGTGTTATATTTACTAGAAACTGCCTTTCACATGTGCAGAGTTCTAGTGTTAAATTATATACAGACTATAAAGTAATCTGTTATGTTATAACCTCGTTATGTGAGTTGCAGACAAGGATGTATGTTTCTTTGATATGTAATTCAAAAGAATTCTTTAAATGTCATTTAAAACAGGTGTCCACTTTGGAAAAAGAGCTTCAGAAGCAGAGAGCATTTGCAGAAGATGAGTTGAGAAAGGTAGGGGAGAAACTTTGTCTGGCTGCTCAGGAAGCAGATCTAAACAGACGGAAGGTGGATGAACTCAATTGTACAATCAGGTAGGCTCAGTGTAACTGAGAGGTACATTCTGCACAAACAGAAAGTTTGCTGTCTGAAATGGTGTTCCCTGGGAGCTGTGCACTTCAGCCTCTGTAGGAGCATATACTGGAAATCAGATGGGAAGCTTCTAACTAGCAGAGGCATGAGTTTCTGGAAGTTTTCCAGTGGAATTAATGCATGTCCTGGCAACTTATTTAGCCTTAAGATGGCACTTCATAATGCAGTTCAATTCATAAATGTATCAACTTGCTTGCAGTTGTAGATAGTATATTCTAGGGCAGCTTGCTAGCCTTATCGAATATGGGTTTGATTGCAAGAAAAGCCTACTTAATATGAATTTATTTTATTAATAAACATTTGTCTTCTTAGAGCATGTAAGGACATGCGTATGTTGCTTTTGTTATTACCTGGTTCATTTTTTTCCAATTGCTTCAATTAGACTCATGAAATTGGAGATGGATCAGTGCAAGAATGAACTTGCTGGTATGGAAAAAGAAGTCATGCAATTCAAACAGGAGGCTGAAAACAAAGCAGTGCAAATAAATCAGCTGGATATCACTTTGGAAGAAGCAAGGTCAGAGCTCCGTAAGAAGGCAAATGAGGGTAATTTGGCTATTTTGTTTCTCAGGCTTCCTTTCATTATAGTATTTCTCTGAATTAGGTGTTTTTCCTTCCCCCCCTCGGTTTTATAGTCAAGTATGTGGGACTAAAAAATTTACAGTTTTTTTAATGTATTGGTAATTCCATCGTTTAAAAAACCCAAACAAACAAAGCCAAAACCACCCAAGCAACACCCTGACAATCCCCCCAAAAAATCACAAAATTTTTTAACATACTTTTGCAAATTCTTACTTCTATGGTATATACCTTTACCCCAGGTGAAATGGCTAAGTACTTTCCCTGTAAATTGGTAATGCAGATTCTTAATGTGATAATCAAATGAGACACATCCATTTAATAAAGGCATAAAAATTCAGCTCTTTAAAAGAAACAGAAAACCTCACAAGAAAGTCTGTGGAGGTAAACTTCCCAATCCATCTTCTTCCATTTAATTTAATTGTATTCTTGTTCTAAACGAGAGGAATACCAGAAATTCTGCTTGCATGTTTTGCAGCACTAGATATTCAATTATATTCTCCGTATATTTTCTCCTTGCCCAGGTGGTTTTAGATGTACGTATCCTCATATTTCAAGTCAACTGTAGGTTATGAGTTGAATAAAACCAGCAAAGACTCAGGTGCTATAAAAAGGTTTTTGTAAGAAGTCACTGTTTTTCTAGATTGACCTAAAAAATACTAAAACTGAAAATTTATTATGACCACAAATGCTAATAATTAATAGTGTTGCATAAAGATCCCGATGTACTGATGATTAAACATTTTGTCTTTGGGGGGGGTGTGTGCAAAATAGCAAATGATTTAGAAGATAAGCTGCTTCAAAGTGAGACTTGCCACAGGGAAGCCTTACAGAAAATAGCAGAACTAGAATCTGCATTACAGAATGCCCATGGAGAATTAAAAATCACTTCAGCACAGCTTCAGGAATTGCAAGATGCATTACAGCATGCACGGTCCTCTCTGGAGGAGAAGCATATTGCTATCATGGATCTAACAACTGAGCTCAGGTAAGCTGATATCTTGTTCATCATGAAAACTTAGTTGTGTTAGCTTTTCCTTAGGAATAGCAAGTAATTTGGGTGGGCTTTTTTTAATGTTTTCAGCAGCTCTCTGTAATTTCTTTGTGGTTTGTGGCTGTAAATAACTTGATACTTGAGCTCCTCGGCGCAGTTTTAATTTCTAAAAGTGGTGCTGAACTCTTTTTTTGGGGAATTCTGTTTTAAAATCTGCTAAAATTATTTTCTGAATCCCAAAGCTGTGAAGAAATTGCAGGAATAGTGAAATTGTGCAGTTTCCTTTCTGACTATAAATTAATCATACATGCTTTCTTCTGTATTATTCTTCTTTGAGAACATATTTTCCTGTTATAGCCAATTAAATAAATTGAATAAGGAAGTTATTGGGAAAGCTCCACATGAAATACAATAAACAGAATTATTCCATTTGGGTTTGATTCTTTTCAATCAATTAGTTGCTTCTTGTTTAGGGTAATACGGCTTTAAGTAATAGATCTTGTGATTTTCAAGCTGGATACATGAAGCTGAACAACTGAATGTGCATTAAGCAATTAAACATATGAGAATTTCAGATATTGCAGGGGTGAAATTGAAGACAAAAAGCAAGAACTCCTTGACATGGACCAAGCACTGAAAGAAAGGAATTGGGAACTGAAACAAAGAGCAGCTCAGGTCAGATTTTTTAAAGGATGTTACTGACAATTGTTCCTGTTTTGTAGTTTATGAGGAGCCTGCTAGGTTTGATTGCTTTGAGGTATTGTCTCAAACTGTATTGTTACTGTAGCCACAGTGTTGACCTCAAAAACATCTCGGTGTTGCTCAAACCTTATGGTACCAGGAAAATCAGGTTGTGCTCCCCTAAGAGACCACAGACTGCTGTTATACTGCAACAAAAGCCTCATCAAACCCGGCTTCATTAGTGATAAAGTTATAAGACAACTGTTGTCATTGTGATGTTTGCTCAGAGGAAGGAAAGAGCTGCACTGAAGTGTTCTGGGAGATGACAGACTCCTTTCCTTCTTTGCACTGGAGCATGTTTGATGCAGCTTCTAAATATGAAATGGTATCTTTGGTGAGAATAAATTTCTGTGCCTCACTTGAAATATTACCAGTATTTTGATCTGGCTTCAGGATTTGACACTCATCATGGGAAAGTTCTTCTTCTGTCACTTACAATTAGTCCCTTCATGGAGGAGTTACCAGCATTTGTATTCAAAAATACTGGAGGTTCAGAGAGAAGGAGCAGGGATTTGAATAAATCTGCTTAAGCAACTGATGCAGGAAGGAGGCCAGATCTTGCAATATATTCTTGCCCCACAGTGCCTTGTGAGCTGCTCCAAGAATTCATCCAAGCATTTCATATGATTTTTTTGTTTTGGTTTGGCAAAATTTGTCACTTTCTAACCGAGTGGATAAGTATAATAAACTACTTGTTATATTTCTTTTAAAATGAGAGATAGGCTTGTATTGTGTGTATATGAGGACCTAACATAGTCAGTTATGAACTTTCCCCCCCAGTTTCCCCATTTGCTTTTTATTTTGGCCACTATTTTTTAAGCAAGATATCTGGGGTATAGTTTTATACTGACTACTTGAAAGAGTACTCTTGAGGCTACAAAGGATTAATTTCATTCATGTTGCTGTCATAGTTTGTAGTATTATTTCTTTAAAACTGCATACTAGTTCAAAATAAAATATTTCCTTTTCTTCCTTTCTTACCTCTAGATTGCACAGCTGGATATGACAGTTCATGAGCACAGGGGAGAAATGGAGCAACAAATAATTCACTTAAAATGCAATTTAGAAAAGTCAGAGTTGGAAATTAAGGAATGCAATAAGCAGGTAATTCTCGCTTAATTAAAAACACAGTTTCCCTGACAAAGGGCAGCTAATTTTATGAGAAGGTCTGGTCCTGGGACACAATATCTGGTTTTTTATTGTAGGGAGAAGGAAGAGAGTACCATAATAATGTACCAGCAAAAGTACTTATTTTGTCAAATGAAACGATACATTTTTCAGGGATATAACAGTGCAAAAATGATTTTTTTTACTTGATATGATATAGCCCCCAAACTGTTCTTCTGGTAAAGGAAAATGTTGACAAAATAAAATAATGATAAGGGAATCCAAAGTCAGAGGTAATACTGATGGTATGTTTGAGTTTGGTTTGGTTTGTGCTTTTGTTATTTTTCAAATCATTCTGACTTGGGTAAAATATCAGTTCTGATTTAATTGCATTTCCTGTTCAGATTGAGAGCTTAGAGAAGAAACTCCAGCATTCTAAGGATGAGCTTCGTGAAAAAGAGTTTGAGCTGCTCCAGAGAGACCAAGAAATAAATCAGCTGAAGAAAAAAAAACCAAAAGAAAACAACATAACCTAGAAGTTCCTGAAAAGGTAAAATGTACCTTGGATACACAACAAATTACCAGTTTTTAATGCCATTACTGTACCTGCCTAGAAGGAACAATACAGTATCTCTTTAGCACAAGTATCATTACTTCTCCCAGAATCATTGTATTTTAAATCCTGGCATTTGCTGAATCTTAATCCCCTGAAGTTAAACCAGTTTAATTATTTAAAAATTACAAATTTAGTAGCACACTCTTAACTGTCTGCTTTGAATACTGAATACTGCTTTGAAATTTGAATACTGATTATCTTGAGTAACCTGATTTTCTGGCTTTGGTCAACACACTCTTCCTTGAAATGAAATGAAACAGTGTATGGTTGTATGAAAGTGTGAGGAGAGCTTCTTATGGCTTGGGTACCTATCTTGAGGTATTTATTGCATCAAAAGAGAACTGAGATGTAGTATGTTTATAGGAAGAAGAAGTGGGAATTTTCTGGCATAGTGAATGGGAGTGTATGGATGGAACAGAGAAAATAGATTGCTTTATGATATAAAGCTTTGGTTTGGTGCATGAATCAGTCACTACAAGTACAAATGTGATCAAAGATAACTAGGCTTTGTTCAGAAATAAGTTCATACACAGATGATTGCCAGATAAACTCCAAAGCCACAATGGCTCCTGCCACCTTGGTTGTGCTGTTTCTTTTCCCTAGGGTGAGATACCAGAAAAACCTTCTTTCTGTGTGGGCACCACTTGATCTGTATTCTAGGTCATGGGGCCTTGGCTCTGTAACAGCTGAATGGGAAGATTGTTTCCCTGTACATTAAAGCAATCTTCCATCTTGTTTTCTGTTGGGTTGTTTATGACACTGGAAAACAGGACAGTGACTGTTGCTACTGTTCACTCACATCATTAACACATAACTTCTGCTGAGGGATGATTCTGAAAGAAAGGATTTCCTAGCTAGGCCCTGTACAACTGCTGACTAGACCCTTTCTTTCCAGACAAATTACCTTTGTTATTGTTTTTGCTAAGGAAGGGAGAGGCCTAAGAATAATATAAGAGCGGCTTTGGAAGGAGGTCTACTCCAGTCATGTACCTTTACAGACTTGGGGTGAATAAAATGAAATTTTAAGGTCATTTTCATTGTAGTGAAGTAGATAAAACACTGGATTTGGGAAACATTCTGCATAAAATATGAAATACATTGCAGAGGGTTGTGTGTAGAATATGATGTAGTTCCTTCTTTGTTTAAAATTGTGTATACATGTTAACATGCTGTAAGAAAACACGTTCTCTGTTAGTAACACATTGCAGAATGACTGACCAATCTTCCACAGAAACTTTCTGTCCTAGTTCTAAAAACTCAGTTGCCTAATCTATGTAGGGAAAAGGTTGGGAGGGGGAGGGGGGCAGTGTGTATCTTGCCCAGGGGTAGAGTCCTAATTCTTTTTCCTCTTAATACACTATTATCTTGCCTGCTTTTTACAGAAAATATATTAGTTTAAGGAAGGAATTCTTAGAGAGGGTTGATTTCTGTCGAGGTCCACTTTGTCCCTTTGGGATTCATGAAGTAACCAGGTCACAGATTTTTCAGTTGAATCGTTCTTTGTTCTTGCTCTGCTTCAGTCTGCAGTGAGGCCCTTACAACAATACAGCACTCTGCTACCCTTACAAGTTGTAAGTATTCCAAATAAGGGAACTGCAAATATCTTCCTGAACATTAAGAAGGGCTTTTTTGTTTTTCTGGGAAATCAATGTAATTTCCTTTATTGAAAAAAGAAAAACGAGCAGATTTGTCTTACAGCAAGCTAAGTTTTTGTGACCACAGTTTCTTTTGAAATGAGAAATAAAGTTGTTCAAAAATGGCAAGTGAAGTAAGAAAAAATTACAAAGATTGCCTTTTTGTGAGTAATTTTAACAATTTTTACAATATTTTTGTAAAAGTATACATAGTATAAAAATAATTCAAAATTATTGTAAATTATTGCAATAATCTTTCATTCATTAGCTGTAGGCAGCTCACGTGCTACTTCTATGTCTGTGCACTCTATTTCTAGCATGATTCATAAAGTATAAGCGTCTAGCTAAAAATGTATAAACACAGGTCTAACATAATCACTTTTTGTATTTATAATGAACAGGAGCAATACTGGAATGTGATGTTGTGGAATATTAGTGGCTGATACGATCTCCTGTGCTACAGCAGCAGCTAATGTAAACATGGCTGCTGTGTATCATGTACTAAAGAGACTTAATACTCTTTTTTTTCTTCTCTAAATAAACTGTTTAATAATCAGATCCAGTATGTAAACTTGTTTTGTAAAGCAGAGCTGGAGGGGAAGATAAAGCTCTAGANGAACAGTCCCAGTTCCTGTAGTCATACAGTGTTTGGCTGGATTTATTTCTATGTGCTGTAGAAAATCCAATTTACATTCATTTTGCTATTTTTTTTTGCTTTGTATTGATAGACATCATAAGCTTTTTTCCTCTTGACACCTTGATACTGTTGATGGGGTGTTTACAAACACTTCCTGATTTGTTAGAAATGTAAGTTGCTGGGAACTTAACCACAGTAATGCAATCCAACGTGAAACCTTAAGCCTTACACAAAGGAGTAATTTCTAAAGTCAGTGCTCCCTCAAACTGTGCAAAATTTTTACAGGGATTTGCATATGAAGATTTCTTCTCAAAATATTCCACATAACATTTTCCTACTTATCTGCTAAAACTTTGTGCTTGTTGGAAAATTGGTAAATTATGCTCACTGAGAAATCAAATGCTCTTCAATTACAAGAACAGTGAAAAAAAATGCATTAATAACATCAGTCTAGGGTTCAGAATCTGAGAAAGCAGCCATGGACTTGAGACCTGCCATTAGTTTTCTTGAATTTGTAAGATAAATCTTAAGAAAAAGAAGTAACATCTTGGTACAAATTGATTCAGATCTGGTAATTTGAATGCTGAAGTTTAAGGAAGGTTCTGATCATCGATGTTTTGTTTCAGGGGCAAGAACTGTGAAGAAACGAATGTTGCCCATTGGCCAAGGAGCAACCCAGGAATGCCATTGCTGGCACCATAATAGTGCATTCAAAGAGAATTTAAACATTGTGTTTCTAAATAAGGAATGTAGTTATTTCTACTGAAGCAAATGACAACCTTTTTATTTTCCCAACTGTCTTTTAAGATTATTGCCTTGATTTATTAACATTAATTTATTTTTTATACTTAAAAAATAAAACTTACTTAAGTTGTAGGAATTAATTTCAGCTGTCATTTTTTTCCAACTATTTTGAATGGTGTAGTTGTTTCATATCTCACTTCTGATTAAAAGCACAATGGTATTATTCACAATATTTGTTGGGGAATATTTTATCTTTTCATTTTGTACACATGGAGTTTTGCAGACACAACATCTTATTAAAACTGCTTTGTAAGGTGGTTTAGGACACTGATTTGGTCATATACACTGGCAAAACCTGCTTGCTTTACTTCAAGCAGTATCTTCAAGGTGCAAAGAAGTGTGGGACAGGGCCATAAAGCTTTCTGGCCTTTGAGCTTTTCTTTTTGAACAAAAATCCATACAAAAATTGCCATTGATTAAAATGGCATCATAACTATGCATTCTAAAACGTATTTATTTCCATTTCCCCAAAAGTACTACACAATTTAGCTAGTACAAATGGCTAGTGGCCCCACTTTTATATTTACATAAGCAACAGAAATGGCAAATACGGGTCTGAAGCCTCCATCTGGGACTGATTAATGCACACATTATTGATGCATATTAAGACACGTGATCCATACTTCAGAAAAGGAAGTAGTAGTTACTTGACTTAAAGAAGAGGAACAGAATTGAATGTGTTGCAATTTAAATACTAGGCCTAAGTTAGGTGTTGAACATTAAAAGTGTATTGTGGCCAACAAATGCAACTGTTGTATTTCTGCAGCTCTGCAAGTGGTTTGTGCTGAAGTCCTTGGGCAGGACATGGGTCCTTCACTGTCTGTGTAAACACGTTCCACAAATGCCACACTTCAAGAGGTTCTACAAAACCAGCCACAACTACACATTCTGCTACCATTGACAAGGTCAAGATAACACTTATCTGAAGTTTTTCTGCCATTTCAAATTATTTATTCTGCTATTATGAAAATTATGATGTAGCAAAAACTACTGTTACTTACAGAAATATAGTGTGTGTTTTAAGTCGAGCTATATGTTTCTCTTCATAACAGTAAAGAAAGAACATTAGAATTGGGTTGACTGGTGTAATATGTAATTGTATATTAAACTACTTTTATTTTTTATCCTCTCTTTAGGCACTTCACCTTGCCTTCAGGGTAGCAATATATGCATCAAATTTCAGACAGATTTTTTAAAAGCAGTGGAACATGTAAGCTCTCCAAACCAGGATTTCAAATGAAGAATACAACTGATCTGTAATTACAGCTGCATCACAACACTAGTGGAATTCCACTAATTAGCACTGGATAAAGCCTCGCTTGCTCCTCCTACATGCACTAAATATAAATGTGCAAGAGCAGCAAAAGCAATTTGCCTAATCTCTGAATCAGCTAAATAGCATTTGCACTAAAATTTTGTCTGTATGCTGACTTATCTGGTTACACTGTGGGTCAAACCTGGTAAATATGCAGAATCATAATTACATTTCTTAAATTAAGATGTTTTGCTGTTTTGTATCTTACCTGAGAAGTTAACAATTCCACTGCTACTATTCAAATCAATTCCTTTTTTTTGGAAGGATATCGTTTGCTTTTGTGTTTTGTAACATAATTTCAGTTAAATGTTTCTGTAGGGTCCTGCTTTTCTTGAATTGACATCTATGCAAATCTTGGAACACTAAGTTCATTCTTCTGAAGTGCATTGCATTAATGTGGAGTTATTGAGTCTTGGAAAACATTTTACTGCATATAACTACAATTGATGGAATGCTGCCCATAAGGTTCATTGCGTATTTAAGGTCTTTCTTTTTTCTGTTACTCAGGACAGAAACAACAGACTGAGTTTTTTTTCTGAATGTAGTACCTACAGTTATTGTATGTTAAGCACTGATTGCACCCAAATGCCAAATGCCCCTCTGTTTAATCTGCAGTTTATATTCAAAATTGGTGGAATCACAGAATATTCTGAGTTGGAAGGGACCCACAAGGATCATCGAGTCCATCTCCTAAGTGGATGCCCATACAGGGATCCACAACCCTGGTGCCATGCACACCATGTTTTGTCTATCTGAGCTTATCTCAGGGTCATGTCATCGTATTTTTTTTTTTAATCTAATTCCCTGTTGCGTTATCCCATTATCTAGACTTNTGCCATTGGCTCTCTTAGCAACCTGGGTTTTCTCCAAAACTTGAACAGGCCAAAACTCAGACATGCTAGTTCTAATTTTTTTTTTAATTTCCAACTTGTAAATAGCAGAATCAAGAGCATTGAAAAAGAATCCAGTCTTAGCAAGAATGTAGTGAAGCTGGTCTGTTCAACATCTTCCTGTCAGTTCTCCACTGCTGGGGTACTTGCTTGCTTTCTCTGTTCTTAGTTAGGAACACTGCCAAAAGGAAATGTGAGGAATCTGTCTAACAACTTGTCTGTTTCAAAATCCACATCCCATTTCTCAATATTTTTTTAATGCCTGTTAAGACTCTTATAATAGTAAGGCATCAGGGAAGAAATCCATTCCTCATTTTATTGCAAGAGAACAAGGAAGGTGCAGTAGGTGCAGGAAGTCTGAACAGCTTTAGCACAGGGATCCCACTTTGGGTACAGGTTGGTTTCCATAGATGTGAGTGGAGGACTTGACACTACAGACTAAGTGTAATTGTGACACGGCTTTTCCTGCCAGTAGTGTGCAAGCTGGTTATTCCATTAAAAGAATTCCAAGTAGTTTACAAAGACCTTATTTTTAGGTTTAATCGAATTTTGTATTAAATATAATCCATGTTGATAATGCAGATTATAAGCACATGCAGAAGCATCTGCTTCTGTTTTTGTCAAGTTGGAGATGATCCCTTAATCATGCAAGGTCCAGGTAGGCATTTTCAGATTTGTTGACTCAGGGAAGCTGGAGATAACATTAAAGGCCAGTCACATTATACTGTAGTTGCATTTAGGTTGTTGCTCCTCTGAAGAAGAGCTCTTCCTTGAACCACTCAGTGAAAAGAATGGCAAGAAGAAATGTCCTCATTACAGGTTGTTCCTCAGGAATTGGACTGGCATTAGCTGTACAAATGGCAAAAGATGAACAGAAAAGATTTAAAGGTAACAATGACTGTTATTTATCTTTATAAAAACATAGCATTCAAGACAGTGCTGTTTCATTCTCTGTTATTTTACAGGCAGTTTTATTCAGTTTGGTGACTTATTTCTTGTTAGTTTTCCTCTTCTCCTGCCAAGAAAATACAATACAGTTTAAAAAGTACTGTTTTCTGTAAGCAGCTTGTATTTCTGTACCTGTATTGAAACTGAACAGGTACTGGAACTGAATAGTTTACACACATAGAGTGAGAAAAGACAAGAGCATAAAACCAAATTGTTGAAGATCTCTGTAGTATCCTACCTTGGATATACATTCACGGTTGTGGTTATGCCTCTGGCCACTAAAATCTGTTGAACTAAATATATATGCCAGTTCCTACTTTGCAATTCTTTCCTTAAAGTGTGTTTCATTATTCCAAACCTGTGTAGGCATACCTGGGTGAACAAAGGGGCTGGGGTTTGTCCTAGTGAGTCAAAACAGGGTGTTTGCTATGATTGAAAGTGGATGGCAAAGTGAACACAGCAGTCTGTGGTAATGCAGTTTCTCATACTTTGTCTCCCAGTACTTTACTGCTAACTGACTGGATGCAGATTCAGAGCTTTCTAATTAGGCCACAATGATGTTAAAACTAATTTCTATTTTGAGAAGTAGCTTGCAAAAATAGACACTTTGTCAATGTAAGGAAGTATCTGTCTATCACTTTTTAAATAAAACTATGGTTGTTCTACTAAACATGCTGATAGTGATTAAAAAAATAAAAAACAACTTAATACCCATTATTTAATGTTTTGGTAATAATATTATCTTTATACACTTCATGTTCTTTATTGTGCACAATGGTTTAATTCTTCTTTTCAATTTCTTGAAGTTTTCAGAACCAGACTCTGGGAAATCAAAGTGAGAATATATGTCGAAAATACTATTTTTACCTTGAGTTTTTATCTGGTTTCTGTCACTGATATTTAAGATCTGGATGGAAAAGCAATATTCTTTAATACTTCTCAGGAAGACTAACACAGTAAAGATTTTATTTCTGGTAACTGTTGCTTCTGGTGTGTTGCAGTTTATGCCACAATGAGGAATCTGGCCAAGAAAGAGCCACTGGAGGAAGCTGCAGGTCACAGGCTGGGCAAAACCCTTGAAATTAAACAACTGGATGTCTGTGATGAACAGTCTATTAAAGCTTGTGTGAATAGTATCCCTGACAGAAAGATTGATGTCCTAGGCAAGTACAGGATGTGTGAGCTATGAACAGATTTCTATATGACACCATTTCAAATACCCTGCAGAAGTTTTGTTATTGTATTTTTTAAGTTATCAATAATATAGTAATTACACAGTAAATTGTGTTCAAGATCTCAAGACTTTATGCAGACATGAGTGAATTAAATCTCACCCTGTTTCTATAAAGAGGGAAGCTTGTTTCCTTTGTTTCCAAAGGAAAACATTGCTCACAGGGAAGTGTCTTGGATAAGATGATATAGTTTTTAGTAAATGTGAGAACTTCTGCCTAAACTGGCACCTTCATGAGCAAGACTTTCTACCCTATCGATGAAGCATAGCCCTATTTACAGCAAAGGCCACAACCTTGTACTAACAAAGCAACAGCATCTGGGAATTACCAAGTAAAATAACAAATGCAAAGAAAATAAGGATATTTTCACTTTGTATTGAAAATTTAAATTGTACTTTACAAATCATTCAACAAGAAGTGTTTTTATATTGTTTTGCTAAAAATAAATATCAATATCTTAGTAAGATGGAAATTCCTTATACCATCAGCTATTAAATATTCTCTAATAGAAAATGATGGACCTACATTCTATTTTGATTAATTATTAAAGCAGTGCTTAACAAGCTGTTTCTGCAAAATGTATTATACTCTAATTTGACGTACTAGTTGTAGTGCAGAATGCCAACCCTAGCATCATTCTCCACTTATAAATATCCAGGAGGCAAATAAAAATCAATGGAAGTGTGTATTTTTGTTTCATGTCTTTGTTTTGCTAAGATGTTATGTCCTCTTGAAGATACAAGTGTTAACAAAACAAAAAGCAGACCAAAATATGGCCTGGTTATCACATTTTGAAGACTTCTGTTCATTCCTATGGATATTGACTGTAGCTTCTATACTTAATACTGAAGTATAAACAAATACGGATAATTCTTGTAATTTTCCTGAAATCCTTTTATAATTTTGTTTTTAGAAAGGACTAATCAGAAATGAATTAGTTAAAAACCAGCAAAGTATCTGATAAATTAAATTAAAAGCATAATTAAAAATAAATAAATATGGAAATGTCAAGTGCATGTGCAAAGCTTTAGTGACAGAATAACATCTTTTAATCCTTTCTTTAAGGATTATTTAAGGATCATTTGACCCTTAATCCTCATTTTACTTTCAAATGCTTTCCAGTAAAGATTACAAGTTTATTTTTATGGAGGCTGTTGCTCACTCTTGTCTCCCCTTTTGCCCAGTGAGCAATGCAGGAATGGGGCTCATTGGACCTATTGAATGTCAGACCATAGATGAGATGAAGACTGTGATGGACACCAACTTCTTCGGGCTGGTTCGACTCCTGAAGGAGATTTTACCTGACATGAAGAGGAGAAAGAGTGGGCATATAGTTATAATAAGCAGTGTTATGGGAATACAAGGTAAAGTTGGCGCGTTTGTTTGTTTGAACTAAGAGTTCAGTATTCAAAACCTAAAGCTTTCCTCTTTTTATCTAGAAATAAGGAGCTGGCATATCTAACTATTGTGGTTTGTAATGCTGAATTTCCAACTATAAAAAGCACCTGATGGGTTTTATGCATCTGGGTAGTGTGTTATTACACAGCTACTTTCAAGACATTTTAGCAACAGAACCTGCAGAGTGAATATGTTTTTAGAATTTTAAGTTAAAAATCTAATTTTTTATATTGTTTTATAGTTTTATTTTTATTATCTGGAAAATAGGGCTTAGCATTACTTTTTCCTATTGGAAAAATGGGAACAAACAAACTTGCTTGCTACATTTTGCACAATAATAACAGAATAAAATCCAGTCCTGTACCACCATTTTGTAAAGTTTCTTGTCTCACAAAACTCAAGAATCAAATTTTAGTGACTGATACTCCTACTCTCGTGTCCCATCCTGTCCAGCACTATTTGTTTAAATTATTACAACTTACCTGGATTTTTCTGGTGAGGAGGGGTCCTACATCAAACTGCAAGAGTTGTTCTATTAGTACAATATTAATACAATATTAATACAATACTTACCCTCCACATAAATGGATTGATGGAGTCCTTTTGCTAACTCACTCAGATGGAAGCTGAATCTCTTGCATAATTGGAGCTCCTGCATTAAACTCAGCTCCTGTATTCCTCTATTAAAGTTGTGCTGATAAATAATGCAGAGGGTATTATATGTACAGACACTTTCACAGATTAGACTACAAAATAATATCATCCAAAGACATCACAGCATTGGTGAGGAGGAGGAAAAGTACAGAATTAGTAAGCATCCTTTCCTAGACTAAGCAATTTTGAGAATTTAGGCAAAAATCAATATTAAGATTCAGTATACACAAGGATTTTTCTAACGTTTTCCCAGCAAGACTATAGAAGTTTTGGGAAAACACTTGAGTTTCTAAAATTAAATTATTAGTGTGTTGAACACAATCACATTCTAAGGGATTTTTTTTTTTGTACCATCAGGTATTTTATTTAATGATATTTATGCTGCATCTAAGTTTGCTGTGGAAGGATTCTGTGAAAGTTTAGCTATACAAGCACTCAAGTTCAAGCTGCAGTAAGTATTGATCCACTGGTGTAAATTGTATTTTAGATACTTTTAAATATATTGAGATGTAGTAAACAAATCTTTAAAGCTTGCTGTTAAACAGACTGAGAAGCCTTTGAAAATTCTACGTCACAAAAGGCATAGAAATGTCCACACTCTTCTCATTGCACAAGCAAATAAAAATATCTAGATGTTAATATAAACACGTTCTCTTGAATATGTAGTTGAAGGCTGTTTAGCTGTGGATGAAACAGTTTCCCTAGCACTTCTGAAAACAGATTCTTGCATACAATATCACAGGAATTAAATGATGAAGTCAGCCTGTGATCTCCTCCTTTAGAAAGGATAACAGCTTTCCTGGGCAATTCACAGCTACAAGAGTTCAAGGGCTCACCACAGAGAGCAAGTAAGTGCAAATCCATCAGAATGGAGCACACGGTGAGATAGCTGTAATGAGGCCAGAGGAAAGCAAGAAGAGTCTGGTGTACTATGTATTCCTAATGGTTTAGACAGTATTTAAGAGCCTGGTCCTGTTTGTCATCTGTGGACTTTGGGGTTTGATTTGTCACATATATATTCACACTTGTGTAATTCTGCCACTGTTCTTTGTGTGAAGTCCAGCAACTGGTAAATATGCACTGCATCTCTGTGTGCCTGAGCATTTAACCCTTGTGCTGTGCAAGAAGAGACACCTGCTACTGTGGGATTTCAGAGAAAAAACCTGTGATTCTACACACTGCTCTACAAAGATTGGAGAGATTTAAAGTAAATGTATTGTAATGATATGCAGGGTATACCAAAATTCATCATTAGATTTCAAGAGTATAAGACACAGGGAAAAGGAAGGAAGTATAATGGGAAAAGTTCAAGAGTGATGGAAGAGAAAAAGTTTCAATTCCAGCAGTAGCTGGAATTCTGCTGTGAAGGTCAATAGTTTGATTTAGTTCTAAAGAAGAGCTTTCAGAACATCCCCTAAAGAACTTAAGTCTAGAAGTAGGTTTTGATAAACACAGTAGCTGGGAATTATTTCTGCCTGAGAAAACTAGGAAAAAACCTGACCAGTACTTCAGTAATTTCCTGCAATATGTTACTGAGCAAAGTATAATTTTTCAGATTTGGCAGCAGCCAACATCTGTCCACCCACAGCTGAAGTCTCTATATTGTATTTTATTATTATTTTATAGTGGAACTCTTTAATTACTGAACACTGACACCTTGAGAGAGAAAATCTGTGTTTGGGCAATTCCCCTGTCTTCAGCTTTCTAGTATGTGTTATCATGGGAAACAAAAAAATCTGTGTGACATTTTGCCCAGAAAGTAATGAATTTTGCAATCATCCATTAATTATTTTTCTTAATAACTGATAAGTTCTGGTGTATAAATCATCTGCTGCAAGACAGCAGGTAACAACTGCACTCGCTTGTGCCATGAATTAAGTTACAGCACTTCTCTGAAATTTAAACTATGCAGATGAGAGCAGTAATGCAGTATGGGGTGCCTTTACAGAATGTATGGCTTTATATTGTTTGGTAAGAATGGAACTCTTCAAATACTCCTTTTTTTAAGGATTGAGGGGTGTATTTTCCATGGAGGATAGTAAATAACCAATACATCTTTGCTTTTTAAACAGGTTAAGTTTGATTGAACCAGGCCCAGTGGTTACAGAGTTTGAAAGAAAAGTGTTTGAAGATGGAATGAAAATGGATCTTTCAGCTGCAGACAAAGAAACAGCTGAGATGTTTACTAATATTTACCTTAAAAATTACAAACAGATTTTCCAGAGTCTGGGACAAAGTGCTGAAGATGTTGCAGAGGTAACTCATCAACAGTTCTCCATCTTTTTTTTTCTATCATTTTTTTTCCTTTGTAACTTAGGAATGCAGTGGTTGGTTGGTTGGTGTTCTTCTTCTGGTAGAAGCATTAGATTTAATTAAATCTAACACAAACAATTAAAAAGGGTTTTTAAAAATTTGAGAGAATCCTTAGAGGTCTAAATAAAACCTTCAGAATACTGAGAGAACATTCATTTTGAAGTATTGAAGACAACTATGAATTGCAATTTAAATACCACTGAGGTATTGGATGCCTTTCACATCACCTGGTGAGGTCTGGACATCCTGCAGTGTAACCTGACATGTGCACAGGGCTCCCAGCATTGTAAAGCCACTGTCCTCTCCAGCCCAGTGGGAATCCCTGCGCTGAGGGGAAGGTCACTCAGCCACCCCAGGCCACCAAGGCACAACATGGATGTGGTTTCTGGAGCTTGGGGCTTCCTGCGGGACGACAAGTTTAGGCAAGCTGTGGAAGGGGACAATGATTTCATGTGCTTGCTGGGAAGGAACAGCTTCAGTGTCAATTGAAGCTTCACAGATCTTGCTGCAAAATGCACTGTCCTGATCCTGTCTCAGTGACCTGAAAAGAAATGATCTGTCTGTTGTGGGCACATTTTGGAAGACTACTCAGGAACCCAAGGTACTATTTGCCATGGTATAGATAAACAGACATAGGACTAAGAATATACATATAAGAAGTACTTCTTATGGCCTTAAAGTATGTTGAGAAAAATTTCTAATTAAATTCTAATACAGAAACTGTATTCAGGGTTTCACATAATTCTATCACTTTATTCTTTCATTTGTGCACTGTGTAACTGAAGACCGGGATTTTACTATTTTGGTAAAAGTTCTTTAAAAATTCTATTTCTCCTTATTTACAGCAAACAGTAAAGGTAATTCTTGCAGAAAATCCACCCTTTCGCCATCAGACCAACACCCTGTACACTCCCATGACAACTCTGAAGTATGCAGATCCAAATGGAGACCTACCCATTGATATATTCTACAAAATGGTTTTTCAGCATGACAAAATCTTCAGTGCAAGTCTTAACTTCATCAAATTGCTACGGTGGAGAAGCAGAAAGAGCTTTGACCTAGGCAAACCCTCACAATAAGCACGAGATCACACACTGCATATTGGAATTACTTGTAGCTGCTACTGACTCAGTATGCTGGTATTCAAATGCCTTTGCTGTGTAATTGTCAAACGGTAATCAAGATGTTTATTTGAACTAAGATATTGAGCTCAATATCTTGAATATTACATTACCTTGCAATTAAAATTCTCTACCTATAGTTTTATTCTGTTTAGTTTGCTTTTTACAGAGACCTGTTTTCATGGAAACATGAACATTAACTGACATTTGTGTATTCAATATTGGCCCAAACATCTTCATTTAGAAGAATATAATACATACTGAGATGTGTACACTATGTAAACTGTTTAGATTCGTAATATCATTGAAGTGTTTTCTTTTAACTTACTAGAGTAGAACAGAATTAGTATAGTAATCCTTCAATCACAGTTGCATTCTCATTTTCAGAAGTCAGACCTATTTATCAGCAACATAAGAGAAAGTCTCACCAATCTTAAAATGCCACAAGTAGAATATTATTCACATATATTTATTGTAACATTCTGAATGCTTCCTTCATTTGCAATGGTTACTAGTATATTACACTTAGTGAACAATAAAATGTTTTTAAACAGCATCCTAAAAATGAAATATCTTCTTACTCTCTTGGTACTGTTTTATAAAAAACAAAGTTATTGTCAGTAATAAGTAATTTCAAACCATTAATGCCTTCAGTGCCTTGAGTGTCTGAAGCAGAGCCATAGTTACTCTTGTTCTAAGCTATCCTAATAAGCATGTGTTAAGCCAAAATTCTACCATGAAGAGTAGGTCTTTTCCCTCTGTTTCTCTCACCCTACCCCCACAAGTTGGGGCCATGTTCTTGCAGGGCATTGTTGTTCCCCGGGTTCCACCCTTGCCTCAGTGCTGCCCTGGGCTGAGGGGAACACCGAGTGCCCCTTGAGGGTGCAGTTCCTTCCAGCAGCTGTCCTTGTCTCACCAAGACCCCGCTGGAGCTCACTGGAGATACCGAAACTATCTTTTTCTTTCCTTCAATACTTTCTAACAAAGCCAAAATCTCCATGATGGGACTTGCCCAGCTCTGCCCTGCCCTGCCTCTCCCCAGTGAACCAAGCAGAGCTCAGGCATGGGCAGCTCCTGTGGATCCCAAGCACTGCAGGTAACACTTGACGGGCTCTGCAGCCCTGACCCTTTGGGCGAGGCTCGAGGTGTGAGGGTGTGCAGGGACCTCCTCAGGGCAGCACAACAGCACCGGCAGCAGCCCCTGGGCCCGCCCCAGTCCTAACTCAAACCTCCTGGAAAACACCAGGCCCAGCACCAGCATGTGGATGGCAGAGAGTTGGGAACAGCAGCTGGGAATCACACGACAGTGGTGCTGCTAGGGCCGAAGGGAGCATGGCCACCCACCCTCTGCAGCCCTTCTGCACTGAGTCAGCGCTGGGGCACAGCTTGGAGAGAGACATCCAGGGACAGGGCAGGGCCTGTCAGCAGCATCTCGGTCTGGCTCAGCTGTTCCCGGCCCGCAGGACGGGCTGGGATGGGTTGGGCTGGGCTGCATTTGGGTGTAGTTTTATCAAAGGTGTGACCAGGACCGTGGGTTTTAATGGGCCTTGCACAAACACTGTCGCAGCTTGGCTGATTCTGTCTCGTACAACCCCCGTGCCACTGGTCATGGAGCGGCCGAGAGCAGGAAACAGCTTCGTAGAGGGACGGCGACTAAACCCAGCCATGGCTGCAACTGTCCTGTTTAGGGCACGAGCCTGCAGGGGGTGCTGAGGTCCCTCAAGCCCCGCACGGACGGGATGTGCGGGATGTGCGGGATGTGCGGGGGGCGGGAGCAGCTCCCGCGGGAACTGGGGCCCAGCGCGCCACACGCACGTGGCGCCGCGCTCCTTCCGGCGCGGGCGGCGGCGGAAGCTGTTCCGGCTTCCGGCGGAAGCGCGTCCCGCGCAGGTGGAGCA
>WEKX01028565.1:215731-235386 GCA_013390025.1 Pitta sordida | reverse complement strand
CGCCCCCGCCGGGTCCCCGCGCCCTGGAGCCCCGCGCGGGCGCTGAGCGCAGCCCCTGAGCCCCGCAGAGCCAGGATGGCCTCGTCGTCCGGCAACGACGACGACCTCACCATCCCCAGGGCTGCCATCAACAAGATGATCAAGGAGACGCTGCCCAACGTCCGCGTGGCGAACGACGCCCGGGAGCTGGTGGTGAACTGCTGCACTGAATTCATCCACCTCATCTCCTCCGAGGCCAACGAGATCTGCAACAAATCCGAGAAGAAAACCATCTCCCCGGAGCACGTCATACAAGGTGAGCTGCTGCCGGCTCGGGCACCTGCGAGCTGCTCCTGTCCCGGCTGCTTTTCCCTCTGCGGTTGCTTGTAGCCGTGTAGAAGACAAAAAGGCAGGGTCTCGAAAGGATCTAGAGGAGAAGCTGTGTTGTCCGGCTTGCCAGTCGCGCTGCGAGGGAGGCTGTCTTTGTGTGGTTAGAGCAGCTGCTGGGTGTGCGTGGGACCGGCTCTAGTTGAGTGGTTTGGAGAAGCCTGGGATGCTTTGAGTGAAGTCGCCAAATCTCTTCCTATTTTTTGTACCTGTGACACGAGGTCTGCTTTTTTCAAATGGATATAGAGCATGTTTTAAGGTCCTGAATATATTAAATGTCTTTCCAATTGGGGGTTGATTATTTGGGGCCCAGGCTTGGGACAGGCCCAGTCCTGCCTGGAGCCTGTGAAGAGTTTAATAGTTCTCCAGGGCTCTCTATGGAGTCCGATTGTTTAATATTGAATCTTTGTATCTGTGCAGAAAACATGTAAATGCCCTTGTATCTTTTCCTGCTGTTAACTTCCACTTTCCCTTGGTTGAATAAAAGGCAGGTATATGTCCCATTTGCTTTTCTTTAAATTCTGCTGCAAATAGGGAGTTTTCCTGCCTCATCCTGAAGTCTGCATCAGGCACCTTTTGTCAGGACTCTTTCACTTGGCCTTAAGACAAGGCTGTTGATACCACTGTCTGCTGTGAACAAGTTTATAGCAGCAATAGTGAAGGAGTGCTTTGCTGCTTGGTAGAAGTGTTAACAATAGCCTTTGTTGTAGAGCTGTTTTCAGGGCCATGATAGTATCAAGTTAGTTAAAAAAATGTTGTTTGATAGGCTTTTTAGTAATGATCAGTGGAAAAAAAAAGTAGCGTGTATGAGTTTTAAACTTAAATAAAGTGCATGTAAACTTGAAAGTTTATTAAAGTGGCTCCATCACAGAAGCTTAGGATGTAAAGAGTAAAACCTGTGCTTGCACGTGGAGGTGTACTGTGAGTGTAAAGGTCTTTAAAACATGGAGAGTTGCTTCAAGTCACCACAAAAACATTTGAGCTTAGTTCCTAATACATAAATAGACATGATCATTAAGGCTGAGGACACTGAAGAATTCATATGTGAAAGTATTTTTTGCCCAGCAGTGGTGGTCCTTAGAAAATATTTCCCCTCCTGCTGTGATAGGGTTAGTCTGGGGTTTTTTGAAAACAAATTGAAATTAAAATGTGTGTGCATATCATCAGCAGGTGGTTCCATACCATGTATTTCTCTGCGTTCTGTCCTTGTGTTATGACGTTTTGGGCTTAGAAAAACTTGTTTTAAAATTAAGTCCATATTGTTTAGGCAAATACTGCAAAGGAAAACTTTAGAGATGTATGCTTGTTCTTGGATTTTCAGCCGTTCCTGTGTTTGGGGAGGTGTGTGTGCTCTTAGCTCCTTTCAGAAGCTAGTCAGTTAGCAGATGATCCTTCTGTGAGCAACGAGTTTTGGAAACAGTGATTATGTGTATAGAGATGGAGTACTGCACCTTCATCCATTCTAAATACACTTGCTGTTTTGACTGCCTTTTAATGTAGCTTCAACGATGTTTACAGATTAGGTAACTGAAATGTGTTTGTTGTGGTCATCCGTGTATCTTTTCCCTTTTGAATGCTGAGAAGTAAAATAACCCCAGTGGCCACTGTGTCACACCTGGTCCAGTCTAAGCACCAGATGCTGCCAAGGGGAATCTCTTTGTGCCCTCCCTAGAGCTGCATCTGGCAGTTGCATACAACTGGCCCTGCGGCTTTTGAGGTTCTGGGGGAGCACGGTTTCCTTTCAGGTCGGTTTGCTTGTCTGACTGGGACTGTAAAGAAGTTACTTGGCTGGAAACAGGGAGCAGGTAGGGTATTTCCCTGGGAAGGAGTAAAGGAAAACAGGCCCTCTGCAGCCGGGGACGCTGCTGTTGGATGTAGTAGAGATGATATGAAACTGTACTTCTGTGTTTGCAGCAGTGATGCTTAAGACACCCCTTCCTTTGCTCTGTTACAATGGTTGTGTGGCCATGTGCTGAGCAAGAACTCTCTACCCTTGGCTTATGTTTTAGTTAAATGAAGTCCCTGCTGTGTTTTATTGTGTGGTAGCACAAACCCTTGAACAGCGCAGTGCTGTCAGCAGCACAGGGAAAGGAAAGCAGAGGCTTATTGCATCTCATGAGAGATCTGATTTGATAGATGTACTCAGACCTTGCCAAGCACTCACTACTAGTAACAAAATACAAACCAGCTTCCTTGGGGAGCATCAAGGCCATGTAATAGTTGTAAATGGAGGTAGTCTTAATGTTTATTGTTGAATCCCACCATCAGGAACCCTGTGAGTCTGACTTTAGTAAGCAAATGAAACAGACTCATAAGACAGTTACATGAGTTGTGGCAAAGCAGACTTTTTATGAAAAATGAAACTTCAATTGAATTCTGAGAACGGTGGGTTGTTAAACCACTGTTTTTATGAAGTTGTTTACTTTGGCTGCTTAGTCTACATAGAACTGTTGCACAGTAAGGTAGGCTGTGGGTTCATGGCAAATCCTGTAGCTTCTTTGGCTGTTAGGATACGGACAGTGTTTGTTAGCATTTAATTTAAAAATAACCCACACACAACTGTTCATGTTGAGGATTTTACTTTGGAAGTTGTATTTTATCTTTGAAAGGAGCATGACATTTAAATATCAGATATGAATGACTTGAGTATGTTAAAAAAAGTATGTTGTACTAAGTAGGTGTCACTGATTAATCAGAGATCTGCACCTTCATGTAGCCCTTGGGAGTGGGAGGAAACTGGGGAAAAGAGAGTTGTGATTTGGCGTTCGTAAACATGAATTGTTGTGTCTTTGCCCCCCAAATGCTGTGTTTCAGCTGTTCACATTTGGTGGATCTTCCTAACCTCAGGAAGATACCACGTTTTCAGCAATATGGATAGGCTGGTGGACTTCAGACTCAAAAAAATAGAAAGACTGAGTTTTGGTGGAACAGCAGCTCTGGTAAAGTAGTAATCACTTGTCCCACCTTTGAGCACCCTGCCAGTATAAAGGGATCCATATCATTCCATGTATGTGTTCCCTAAAGCCTTTGATGTGCTTCAGGAAGATGATAAATTTCAGAAGTAGTTTCTCAGGCAGCAGAATTTTGGCACAGCAGACCTGTGATGTGTGTGTGGTTCTTCATAGATTTGTTACAGTGAGCAGTTGTACAAACTGTCTAGGTTGTATCACATGGGGGGATTATCTATTTTTGTGTGTGTGTGCTACACCCGGTATACAACTGTCAGCTCTTTCCATTAATTTTTTTTTTTTAAGGGCCATTTAAAATTTCTGTAAGAACACAACTTGCTGTTAACTTCAGACTGCGCAGTTGTTCATACTCTGACACAGAAGGTTGCCAGCCCTGGTCACTGTCAATGATCTTTAGACAAACTCCCCCGGTTTTACCATGATGATTTGCCTTAGTGATGTTAGACTTGTAGATTTCTTAAAATTTTATACTTTGCTTAGCAAAAAATATGACTTGAGATAGTTTACTGAATATACTGCTTAAATTTTCAAACTGAACAAGTTCTTAAATATTTGTAATTTGTTTAGATAACCAGTTCTGAACCATGAGACTCCTGTCTAGTGAGGCTGGATTTAATAGATTTCTGAAGTTTTGTGGTAATTCTCCGAGAAACTATGGGGTAATTGGAAAGTGTTTCCAGTGACAGTGTGGAGGCTGAGACTAACTGGCATGCTGCCTCTGAAGTAATTTGATTATCTCTACATCAGTTTGTCTCTTAACTGTATTTTTTAAAGAAATAAGTATTCTGTAAATTCGTTTGCCAGATGTTACCTGTTAAAGGGATGGTAGTGCTGCATGACTGGAGAGCTGCACCGCCAGCCCTACTGAGGGCAGTGTGTGAATGCTCTCCTTGAGTACAGGTTAGAAGCCAAAAACTTACAGAGCACCTTTGGATTATTGCTTAGCTTATGGTAAAGTGACGTGCTGCTGTAATTATGGGTAGGAAAATGTTGCTTACAAAATTAGTGTTAGAATGTAGTCTGAGTTAGTAACTAAGAGCTTGTTTATAACTAATTGTTGATTGCTGTTTTGCAATTTACTTATTTCTTGAATTACTGGTCACATGTGGTTGAAATCAAGTAAGGTAAAGGTTAAAACAACTATTGTACTGTAAACTCTGAATTGTGTAAATACTGGAAATTAAACAGGTTTTTTATTACACTCCTGGTTGTTTCTAGTATCGTTGGTGTTTCTGTAATGTTTCTGGCATATTCTGTAGTAGATTCACTTTGGGTATGTGTGGAGGCCTGTTGTAAATGGTGCATCAGGGAAGAGTGTCCTTGTCACGTGTTCTACCTGGGTTTTTATAATCCTTCCTGCTGCCTTGGCTTTCTTAAAAAAACCTGTTGTTGCAGGATATAGCTGCATTCCAGATTTCTGTAGGCAGATAAAACTGCAAGATTTAAATTTCTGAATATATTTTAATTTGGAGATAGATAAAAGGATTTCTGTTGAGAAATAAAACAGATAACTTCATATGTGTGAACTGTGCATTTATATATAGAAATGTAGATATTAAAAAACAAAAGCTAAAATTCTGGGATCTAAGGTAATCTTAATTATTTCTGCCTTAAAGGGTCTGTAATAATTTTACATGCATCACTTCTGCTCTGTTGTAAGTTGCTAATTTACCTTCTACTGAAGACTTGCAACAAAACTGGAAAGACAGAAATCCTGAGAGATTAAAGGTTAACAATTCAGATTGGAAGGAGTTCTTAGCTTTGTAAGTTCTCTTGATCCTGATATACGGATGATGGGAAAAAGATATTTTAAAGATTAATACCCACCTCTAGGAAAGTGTATCTGAAAGCCCTGAATCCTCTGCAAATGGTTGTGCTTGACTAAATTTTTTTAGCCTGAAAACTTGTACTTTTGAATGGCATAGGAGAAAAGACAGGGAAAATTGCTGATCTTTTTTATGAACATATTTTTGTCACCAGATGGTAGAAAAGTGATCAAATGTTTTACTTTTTTGTCTTTTAAATAAACAATTTAATGTCTATTATCAAAAGGTTTGTAAGACACAGTGTGTTTTCTTTCTTTCTAGCACTAGAAAGTTTGGGGTTTGGCTCCTATATCAGTGAAGTAAAAGAAGTCTTACAAGAATGCAAAACAGTAGCACTAAAGAGAAGAAAGGCCAGTTCACGCTTGGAGAACCTCGGCATTCCGGAAGAAGAACTACTAAGGCAGCAACAGGAATTATTTGCACAAGTAAGTGAAGCCATACTTGTACTGCTGTGGTTGGAATCATTAATGCTGCAGGTGTAGAGTCACAGCAGTGTGTGCACAGCTCCAGAAGTATCCCCTTGTGATTGGCTGTGGCATCTGAGGTGCTGCTGGACTTGGCCTGTTTGATTTGGGGAACGTGAAGTCAACAAATAAGATTCTGCTGCTTGTTACTTCTATGATTTGACATACAAGACTTTGTATATGAACAAATTGGATACTCTAGGTTTAAAAGGCCTGGGGTGTTGCTGCCACTTAGGTATTTCCATTCTCCTGTAGAGAATACATTATAAATTACTTGCCTGAGGAAATAAAAGAATGGCAGCTGGTGTTGTAGCAAATTACCAGTTTTAAAGCATTAAAAAGTGAAAATAGCTTTTCTGTTTCTGACCATCAGTGCACAAATGTTATTTCTTATCCTTTGAAAGAAACTTTACTCTTGGTGAGACTCTAATTGGGTGAATTCATGCATAAATTTTTAAAGAGGCAATTGAGGCATGGAAAAAGCATTTGCTTGCAAATAGACGACACACATTCTCCTTCATCCCAGCCTTTTCCCCTCCCAACTTTCCCAGATAGTTTGTGAACATCTCTCATTTTAAATTACTAAAACCTAATTTTATTTAGTTATCTTTCTACATCATCTTTCTCCCTACTGTTCCTTTAGTTTCACAAGACCATTTTCTAAACTTAAGAGATGGGAAAGTTATCTGGGATTTCTCTTTCCTCTTAACCAAGGCATGAGTTTTATTTTCTCGATTTGCTTACTTTAATTTCCTCTGATGAAAATACTTACTCAGTTAATGTCTGATTACTGCAGCCTCTCCCATTTGCTACACTTGTATCTTGGGGCAGCTACTTTAATTGCTTGATGAATATTAAGACACTTAAAGTTTCAGCACACCAGGTAGCTGTAGTGAGCTAGTAATGATCAACTCACATGTGCCTGTCTCTTGTTTGACTCTGGCAACTTTGAAAGACCAGTATGGCTGCTTCTGAATTTTGAGTAAGATTTACAAATAATTGTCAATTTGAAACCTGTTCTTTATTTACTGTTCTGTTCAAATAATTCAGCATAGTGTACAAAATAAAAAAGCATCAACATCAAGGTGTATTAAGGGAGTATATTACCTCCTGAGTATCATTAAAAAGAATTAGAAAATGCTCAACCATGGCCACCTTATGCAAACCCCACTTTGTGTGAGGGCTGATAACTTGAAGTCTGTTGTAAAATTCTATCTTACTGCGTGTTAACATCTAAATTAAGGCAATGCATGCCAGTTTGTGTGAATGACTTTTAAAAATAGTCTTTGGTAGTATGGAAAATGTTTGTGTCTTGGATGATTGTAAATATTTGAAGTCATAGAATGGCTTATCCCAATATTCATACGTGTCTGTAAGTTTTAAGACAAGAGTCTGAATAGATTTGGGTTTTTTTGAGGCTTTCTCTCTGCCGTTGTGCGGTACATGAGTTAAGTTCACCAGATGCTTGTAGAGCTTCTTGGTCAATACAAGTCAGTGGAATTTTTGTTTGCTTGTTTTTTCCCCTTTTTGAAATGGTGAAGTGTTATCATGATAAATATGACCATCAGGAACCGGACTGACCAAAGGATCCATTGGGTTTGAGGTGCTGAGCTCTGTGTCCAGGTGAATGCCTGTGTGTCACCTCCCTGAGTGCACAGCAAACTGCATTACAGCAGAACTCTTAGCTCACGTGTGACAGGTGTGCACACATGGTGCTGTCTTTCTTTAAAACTTTATCATGTCTTATATTGCTTCCAACCATTGTAATTGTGCTACCACTTGAAGTCTGATATATTGAAAAGTCCTTTATTGAGAAGAGATTTTTACTTTTGTGGAATGGTTTAGCATGGTGCCCGTGGTTCCACGCTTGTGGGCCTGATCCCTGGGTGGACGTTCGCTTGGGAGTTGGACTGAATGATCCTGTGGGTCCCTCCAAACTTAGAATAACCTGTGAACCTGTGATTTTCTCTAACTGCTGGAACAGACTGAGGAAATGGGACACTTTATTATAATATAGGAGTATTCCCCCTTTTTTCACATTGGTAGATAATTTGGGTTTCGTCATTTTCCAAAGCATCATCTTTTGGCATCTTAAAGTTTGTAAAACTGTAAGAAATGTTTATGCTTTGGGAAAAAAATAGAAAAATTCCGTGAGTGCAATGGGATTAGAAAGGAATTTATTACAGTCTTAGTGATGACTTGTAAAAGTAGAAAAGTAAAGAAGACTGAAAATTTTAAGAACTTTTTCACAATGTTCACTCAAAATAGAAATTTAAGTTTTAACTCTTACACAATGGGTTCGTATACTGCTGAAATTAACAGGAATTCCTGAAAAACACATGAAAATCTTGGATTGAAAAATGAAGGTTCATCAGTTGAACTGTTTCAAATGTTTTGTTACAATGTCTTGTGTCTGTAGCAAAGCCATCCTCAGTCTCCCTACCTGAATTTGAGAATACCTTACCCAGTTGTGTTTTCCAAAGATTGCTTAACAAAGCAAACTGATGACTTGCTTTGTTTTTATAATAATGTGTGCTTCTGTGGTACAATTGGATGATTCCATAATTGGAAGTTTTAGTATTTGTAATCAACAAAATAAGGCTGTTTTCATCTCTGAACTATAATTAGATGTTAAGTTTCCTTGAAATTGAGGTCTAAAATTTCCATTGCTTTGCCTCACTTAAATTTTTAATTAGGAAGTGGTTCAGCACAGTCCTTAGTGGAACTTCAGTATGTTATCTTCTATCTGTTGTTTTTTTGACTGTAAGGCCTCCAAATGGTGATGCCTTCAGAGGAAGAGAGAATATAGCCAAGCTTCTTGGTACAAATAATTAAGGTACTTCTAGGGGTGGTTTTGCATCTACAATTAATGAAAAAACTGTGCTTTTATAGATAATGTGCTCTAGAGATTCTTCACAAGCTGTGTGTGGCCCTAACAATTAAATTCCTGTCCCTAGGCTAGACAACAGCAAGCAGAACTGGCGCAGCAGGAATGGCTACAAATGCAGCAAGCGGCTCAACAGGCACAGCTCGCTGCCGCCTCAGCCAGTGCATCCAATCAGGCAGGATCCTCTCAGGATGAAGATGATGAAGATGATATCTGAAAATCACCAGCTGAGTTGTCTTACTAAGAAATACTTTTCCTGCACAATGAAAACAGTGAAATGAATGCTTACCTGTAAGTTTGTATGCATTGTGGACTGGCAGTTGGTATTCTAGGGGTGTCTGCTGTTGTGTGCTGTACATGTATAAACTGTCTTTTTTTGAACTCTTGAAGACTTAAGGTTCAGTATCATATCAACTTTGGATTTTTAATGGTGTATATGGAAATTTTAGATAGTGCGTCATTTATTTGATCATAAACAGTGTTACAATAAACAACAAGTTTATAAAATATAGTGAGATTTATACAAAAAGCTCTAAATCCACATTTGCATTTCTTCCCTTTTAACTAAACTATAAAATCTTACTTAGAATTTTTAATTGTTTTTGGGGGGAGTGGTACAGTAGACATAATCCATTAATGGGGAAAAAAACGGAGTTCAGCATAGAGGAGTCTGAATTCTTAGTTCTTTTTAAAATGGCAATAAACATTATATTTGCTCAAATACCACACTGGTTAAAATTTGAAAATGATACATTTTCATCAAGCTAGGAAAAGGTATGTTTAATAGGAGTTGTACAAATTAAGTCTTTTTTTGTATAAAGGTGAAAAAAGTAAACCCATGATTTTATGATGACATCCTTTGACAGCCCTAATGGAATATCTCACTTCAAAGACTGCCTGGTTTGAAGAACTAACTCTTCTATTATTTCACTCCAGTTCAATGTTAACTGTTGTTGATGGTATTTCATAGTCCAGATTTATTCATGTTGTTGAAATATAAAGCTGGAACTCAATGAAACAAAGTTGTTCCACTGATGTGACTGGCAGTGATTAAGTATTCAAGCCTGAGAAGGCAAAGAGCATGCTTATCTTTAAAGAGGGAATTTGTTTAACCTTGGTTAGTCACTGTTGTCAGCGTAATGCTAACATTCTCCAGACTAGGTTGCCACTGGATTACTAGGATACCTTGTTGAAAGTCATCTGCAAACCAATCTGAGTGAGGAAATTGCTAAGTCCAGGTTTTTGATAAACTATTCCCCCAGAGTGATCAGCAATACGTGAAACAAATGGTGTACTTGTCCTTTTGATAGTTCTGTTGATTTAATGGATGAGCAGCTGTCCTTTGTGTTGAAATAAAGCACAGTAGTGTCCATTGCTGAGTTTTAATGTGTTACTTGAAGTAATACTGGCATATCTTCTGGTACACTAATCTGAGCAGACTAGAAAAGCCACTTGCATGCTCCTGTAGATGATCTCTAGCTCTAACAATGTGGATTGTTCTATTAACTTACACCCTCAGCAGGTTGGTCTAGTTAGCATTTTTGAGGGGGGCTGCAGCAGTCTGTTTACACAAGGATGCAAACAGAAGATGGTGGGCCCATTTTTACATAAGGATCTGGCCAAGACATAATTGGCATATATTCAGATTTCAGTCACGTAGTGACTTGTAATTTAAATTTGGGATGCGTTGAGTTGCATATTGAGTAAATGCATTAGTGCAGTGAACACTCGGAGAAGTATTTGTTTGAATGTTTTAAGTTTAAAAAAGAAAAACAAAACAAAAAAAACTTTCCTGGATACTACATATATGAAATATGTTAGGCAAGGTGTGACCGAGGAAGTGGTTTTCTGTAAAGGTTTAAGTACCAAAGGTAGAAATTCTAGTCTAGTGATACAATGTTAATGTGCAGTGTTGGCTTTTCTAATTTGTACTGTAACACCTTCACACTTTCTATTTTAAATGAGTCTTTTCCTTCTTAATAATGCTAGGGATATTTTCACACTTTCTTTTCTGATGCAGAAGTCAGGTTAACATTTTACTGCATCTGGTATGTATGGTGTATTATGTTTGGATTCTTGTGACCTTTCTTTTTGGACATTCTTGTGCTTTTTCATATGCTGTATTCTTCAAGCAATAAAATTCTGATGTGTTTTTATAAAATTGCTTTTATATTTAATGAATTGTCTGTCTTCTTCATTGCATTTCTAAACAAAAAATTAAGACTATGTAAACCCTTTTGTTATTTCTGCCCACTGAATACTCTTTGTGACCTGAAATCTTTACAGTCTAAGTGCTATTGGATGCCATTGCTGTTCACTGGGGTTGTTAATGATTGCAAACAATATTCCTGGGCTTGACCTGCTCTCTTTCCTTTTGGGAATTGAATTTCATATATATGCATTTTTAGAATCTGACATTCTTCACCTAAGAAATTGAACAAAACCCTTGTAAATCATGTATCAGCTACTGAAAAACTGTCACAAAGTGAAAGGCCACAGGTAGAGGAAATGAGAATTCAATTTCATGTAGATAGTTGTGTTTAGAGTTTATTTTTCATACTTGAGGTGGGACGGCTGAAGAAGGAAACTCTGGCACTTACAGGAGAAGAATCTTCACTGATCTTTCAACAAATGCAGAATTTTGTATTACTTTGCTATTCTGCTTCCATGCAGTAGTTGTTCAGTGAAGGCAGAGTTCTGAGTTTGTGGTGCCCCTGATGTTTTGGTACGCCAGATACATGGAGCATAAAGTTTGTTTAATAAACCGTATTGTTAATTTGTCTCAGAAGAAATGTGTAAGGATGTATCTGTTTTTAATTGTGGAGTTGATGAGATTGTCTGTGGGTTTTCTATAATTATTCTGACAGTCTGCTTCAGAGTTCTTCCACTAAGTGACTTGCTTAAAAAATCTTTTGTTTCTGTTACTTTAATAAACTCCATGTCTGCATGACTGTGGATAATTAATATAGTTGTATTTACTACACTAAGGTACTTTTAAAGGAGTGTTTTAAGGATTCCAAATATCAAATGTGTGAAATGGTATTTGAATTTCAGTATTTATACATCGTTAGTTGAGTTTGCTTTTGAAACACTACAACTTCTGCAAGAATGGAAAAAGTCACAGACACAAATACAAACAATGCTCTTCAGATTTTGCAAGAGTGCCTCCATTAAGGAGGACTTGTGTAATAACGGCTGGTTGATACTTTTGTTTGGAAAGAATGTTTTCAATTGAAGGAATGCCAACTCAAGGTGACTTGGCATTTGAAACAATGCCAAGTGAAGTGGCTTAATGGTCATCGTGGAGCAGCAAAACCCTTACTCTGAAACATGTACCTCATTTCAGTGTCCTGGTGTTGAACTCTGATTTTTTGTAAGCCGTGCACAAAACATTGTGTAAGCAGAAGTGTGGCATAAAAGGTAAAACATGCTTTGGGTAGGTGTACTTTTGGTATTATACTATTAACCTCTCTCAGATGGAAAAGTTTTACTTCTCAGCTTACACAGTGAAAGCACATCAGTGGGATGCTGGCCAGTGCAAGGTGGATTTTACTTACAGTCAGCAGTAGACAGTCTGGCTCTGAGCTCTTGGACTTGTTAAAAGTTCACTCAATGCATGTGCCAGCTGTGACTAAAGTATGTTTTGTGGGTGTACCTCGGTGAAGAAAAGGAGAGTAGGCTAGTTAAGGTTTGCTGGCAATCAGGAACAATAGGTTCCTTTTCAGAGTATGTTTGTGCTTAGTTCAAATATTTTTTTTCCTTATTGAAATGAGCGCTTTTCTTTTTGAGTCCCTGCAAACATAGCTACAGAAATTGGTAACTCTGAGAATTTAATAATGGTATTGGAAGTACTTATCCTAGTTCTTGGGTATGTGAGGCAACAAATCTGCTAGAGCTGTGCATTCCTAGAAAGAAACAGCCCGAGTGAATGCTGTTCTGTAGTACCGTGCTGTAGTGTGACTGAAGCCAGTCCTTGGGCAGTGATTGCAGCAAAATGACAGTGAATCAAATTGGATGCACAAAATTCCATACATTTACTGGATTTAACAATAAAGCATGGGTTTGGCTGTGTGGATGAGCCCATCATAACCTTCCAGAATCTTGTGCAGAAATCTGTAACAGATGATGCTCTTGCATATGCTGGCAAAAGATACATTTAATTCTTCAGGGCCATGATTTATTGTTACATCGGCTACTGGAGCATATGAAGACTTCTATCCCCCAGCTTGAACCAAAAGTTCAGGTAAGGATGGACAATACTCTACAACCTGTTTGTTTTCTTCCCTGAGTTTTAAATGTGAACTGTCACTCTGCTTTACATATCTGGGGCAAAGATTTATAATAGGCACACTAAACTATGTAAAGATTACACTTAATGTCAAGGCTGAATGTTCATATGGTTAATTTTTGTAGTACTTTAGAAATGTTTTGTTGTTTCAAAGGAAGTAGTTGACTTCTCCCTTAGTCAACTAATGTTGGAGTAGTAGTATTGCATGGTGTAAGTCTGAATGATTTCCGCACATTTCAGTAGTAATTAGTCCAGTTTTGGTATTAGTTCAAAACTTGCTAGTCAGTAATCATAAACTTTTACGTCTTCAAAGCATTATAGGTACGAGTATTAATTAGGTGTGGGCAATGTTACACTGTGCTTTGAAGTTAACACTTTCACATGCCACAGAATTAAGAGGTGGTACCCTATGTAGAGGCAAAAGATCTTATCTTCATGGTAGGGTGACTCATCTGGAGAGCAAGTAATTGGGAAAACAAACAATCTTATTGTAAAAGTCTTTGTCAGAGATGAAAGCCTTTATTTGTAGTAGTGCAGTGCTTGGGATTACTGGTTATGGGCCAGGACTTGGTGTCAGTACTGTTGTGTTCAGGTTTCATTCTGTCACCTCAGTGAAAAACCACAGCTGAATTAGGAATCAAATTCAATGTTGTTTTTGTTTCAGGTAGAGTTTGTAGTCTTAGTTAGGCAGCAAGAGAAGAGAACTAAATTTATTAGGGCAGTGACAGTGTTAGTAATGCAAAATTTGAAAGTCTTTGCCATCCCAGCCTGCAGTAAAGGAGGCTTTATTCTCTATGTTAGAAAATATATATGAAGGGGTAATGTGAGCAACAAAGATTTATTTTTTTCCTGCTGTAATGCAAACACCTAACTGGTACAATTTGCACATGCAGATAATTCATATTCAAACAGGTAAAATTCAAACTTAAATACAGTTGCTTCTTGGAGGGAGGACGTTATGTTGATTGCTTTGACTGTATTTGTGTTTTAATCATTTGAGAAAGGGATTGAGAATTGGATGTTTCCCTAAAGTGAAATCTCTGGTATTGACCGTGTTGCAATAGCTAATTTTAAAAGTTTCTACTTTTATGAACACAGAATAAAGCTTCTGAATGCTGAAATAGGGTTTCCTGTCTGTCTGTCTGTTATCTGCTTATTTTGGGATATATTTTTGAATTTAGTTACATAGAGATTATAAAATGTAACGTCCCAAAACCCAAGTTCCTTCATAAACAAGTATGGGTTTTGTTTATTTGAATTTCTGCAGTTAGTCTTTGATCAGAATCTTACTTGGAACAAATGAAAATGCTTAATAGGGTTGTAACTGTCTTTATTAATGTGAGATGGAGATACAGAAAGGTGAATGATTTGCTTAGAGGGATATCTATTCTATGCACTGCACACTCTTCTTATTTCCATTGTTGATTTGTTTGCTGATTTTTGTTCTTTTAAAGTGATTAATACTGGAAGAGAGGGAGTTTCCTTGGATACGTGAATTACTTTCGAGTTTCCCTCTAGATTGTGATCCTTCAAAAGTTTCTCATGCATCAGTTAAATGTGGTATTTTGCAATGTGGGCACCAGCATTCTCATGAGAAATGGAGGAACCACCACGAATCTAAAATAAGGGAAGGACACCTGAAATTAAACCACTGGCCACTGAAATGAAACCCTTTAAAGGAGAGAAGTGCAGGCTTGCGGTAGTGTGGCAAGGCTGCCCTCCTCGGGTTCCAGTTGCCGTGGCTGCCCCCAGCCCATGGAGCGGTGCTGGGTCGGTCCCGCTGCCGGGTGTCCGTGGCCGGCAGGCGGCTGTCGAGCTCCGGGGATGGGATTCGTCGGGGATTCATCCGGTGAAACCTCTGACGCCGGGGAGCAAAGCCCTGCCCTTTACGGCTGTGCTTTGCTACAATTCCCAAGGTACGTGCAGAGGAAGCAAATGGATTTATAGTGGTCAAGAAGGAAATGCATGCATCAGAAAGTTGAAAATAATATTTTAAAGTCATGATTTACGGGTATGACCTGATATTTTGTAATTGTCCAGCCACCAGGTTGGGATACAGTTTGTATTATCAAAGGGAAATGCTGAATTACCATGTCATAATCTTTTTTCACTGGTAAAATAGTAAATACGTGCCCATGAAATAAGAGGCTGGTTTTCCTCTTATACTTCACGTTGGTGCTGATTGACAATGTATTTTCTCTTCTACATATGGTGTGGAAAGATGCTCTTGGCTACAGTGAAGGCAAAAAAAAAGGGAACACAGGATATTTCATAAAAGCAGATGGAAGTTCTCATTTTTCCTCCTATTTATAGTTGGTGGATGTAGTGTCCTTTCAGTTCTGTTATCCAGTCACTGGCAATGTTTGCTGAGATGAGAGGACAAAAGAAGAAACAGACCTATCTTTTGGTATATAGATTGTATTTCAGTACAGGAACTAGATTGGAAAAGATGGAGGAGTACAGTTCTACCCAGAAAAAAATCAGAGATAGGAGAGAAATTAGAATTTTGAGTAGTGGCTGAGGTTGCACCACTAAGTGCAGTTTTCCTCCTGCCTTGAAGCAGGAGTGGTGTGGTCTAACTAATACAGTTTCCTGTAATTTTCTGCTTAAAAGAAAAATAAATTTGTACTCAGAGTAAATCTGTAAGTTTATTTGGCCTAATAACTGAAATAGGAATGCAGTAGAAATAAGCCTCTAGGCAGAGGCACATCTACCAACTCTTTGCATACTGCTGGTTATGGTTAACCAGCCTCTGGGAGATGCAGGAAATCTGTGGGGAACTTGGCACAAGCTGAAGTGTCGGGACACCTATTCCTTTCTCTCAAAGTATTTCCTGAGCTGTGAAGTAATGATTACTCACTCACCACATGGAAGTGTTATGAATATCAATATTTTTTAAAACTAGAGCACTTAGAATGCTAGTGATGGGGGAAATACATGTGTAAAGGAAGGAGGGAGCTAAATTCTTTTGGTTTTGAAGCAAAAAGGGATAATATGGGTTTTGTAACTTATTCCGCTTATTCTCTTTGTGGAGTAAAAATCCAATTTTAATGTGACAAAGAGACTGCTGGTTAGCAGAGAAAAGGATTAATAGCACCTCACACTGTGACAAGAGATATTTGGAAGTAATTTGTTTGGTCCTTCTGATTTTTGTGGCAGTGGAAAGCTAAGCTGCTTCTCTCCTTAGAAAGTGTGCCCACAGGGAGTGCCAGACAGCTTTTCTGCCATTCCAGATTAATCATGCAGATTGTTTTTCTGCCAAAATAATATCCTTAGGTACACTTGTAAACTCAAGTAGATTCTGTTGAGAAGTGAGCAGAATTAACAAAATACGTAACTATTGTAATAACTGGAATTATGTGGATTCAGTCTAAAAATGGGATTGGACAGCTTTCTTTGAAGCCTGCATTGTCAAATCCCATCAGTCAATGATGGGAAAATCAACTATATAGAATGGTAAAGTTTCTAAGCTAAAAAAAAGTTGTCTTCCAGAAAAAGTTAATGGTTTACAAGGATACTACAACAATGCAATTTATCATGATGCCTTTGCCGCATGTAAAAATTACTTGGTTGTGTCTGTAATGTATTCTTGAATCCCTTCAGTGGCATCCGCTCCCCTCGCTGATGACTTTAAGGATGTGACTGAAGAACAAAAATCTGTAGAGTAATTCTTGTTTAATTACTTCTAGGCCTCGGGCCAGTTGCAATCCCTGATAATGGAAACAATGTCAACATTCTGAATGATTAATTATAACATTTCCAGCAATATCCTGCAGAGATGCATTAGGCTCTTCCCTGTGTCTTACAGCTTGGTCATTTCACATCCTGAACGGCAGAACTGGAGGAGAGCATAGCTCAGTATTTATGTGGGAATCTCCTAAAGGCTATATCAGGCTCTCATATCAGGCTCTCACTAAGCTGAAGTGGTAGGAGTTGTGCTGCTAAGACTTCTGTTTTATTTTTAATTGAGTTAAAATTTGTTTTAGTCACAGGGTCTGAATTAGGATACTGTTTATGAATTTCTGAATTTATCTAAGTGCTTTTTGTCTTTTAAGTAACTTCATATCAATTACCTTGTAGTCTATTGTAATGAGCTATGACCTTCTCTGCATCAAGTGACTCCTAGTTTAAGTAAAGGTGAAATACACATCTCCATGTATGTACCTGAGATATATATATGTACTTCTTTTGGAAGAGGTATGGGTTGAAAGAGCACTAAAATTCAGTTTTGGAAGCAGGTGCGCCCATGTTTAAATTTAAACACTAATAAAGCCACTGAAATCCATTGGCAAGAAATAGGCTTTGCACTTGACTATTTGGAATTCTATAAAATGAAAACTGTATAAAAGGTGTTACGAAGGTTTTTATTTTGTATCACACAGATTTTAAAAGTTTACATTGGGTTAAAAAAGTTATTATTTAAAAAAATAATAATACATCCAGAATATATTTAGAAATATTTGCTAGCTTTCCAGGGATATTAGAAGCAATCATTCCTCCATTTCCCTGTAGTGTGTATATGTGTGCACTTCTGGAGGTGAGTAATTACCCGGACAGCAGTCGGGCTCTAGTGCCATGGTAGTGTCCTATTCCAGTGCCAGCTTGTTCAAAGGCTGCTCAGTAATATCTTTTGATTGCTCCTCTTTCTAGTGTACATATGCTCTTAAAAAGCAGGTATAGGCCAGAGGCTGCTGTGATAACACCTGTCCTATTTTACACAGTATGTACTTCAGAGCAGCCTCTCAACCTGTTTTGGAGGTTGTGAAGTTACTCAGAAGCTCTGTAACATCCTCTGGCTCCTGACACTTGCTTTACCCTGGGGCTTGTAAAGCTGTTTTTTGAAGACAGCTGCATGGAAAGAAGGAATCCTGTTTGTCCTGGGAAAACCTCTCATTGCTAGAGCAAGGTTTTGTAAGCATTACTGAGAAGTTAAGTATTGTATACCCGTGATACAGGCTGCAGAATAAAATGTCTACAAATTACATTGCTCTGAATTGTAAATAAATCCTGTCATGTTGGAAATGTTGGCCTTGCACAATTTGCAGAAATAGGGCTAATTAGTTAATTCTTAAAGAGATAATAATAATAATAATAACTTAAAGTAGAGGAACCTGAGGATTCATGTATCAATCAACCAACCACAAATATAAATATGTATGTATATATGTATTACACATTTAAACTCTCTTGTTGTACATCTTGTTTCATGCAAAGAAAAGCCAGTATTTCAAAGTAAATGCCTATTATAGAAAAATTCTGGATTTAGAATTTAGGATCAGTTTTCCAGTAGATTAATTTTCACTACTGTATTGGGGCTTCTAAAGTTGTACATTCTAACTCTAAAGTCGTTTTCCTAGGGTTCATTTTTAGATGTCTAAACTGAAACAATTGGAAATATGAGTTTTTCTGGAATGTGAAAAATCCTGTCTCTCCAAAAGTTGGCAACAAATTTCAAACTTTTTAGAATAATCAGGAATATCACTCACAGTGTTTACAGGTTCCATGTCCATTTGTTTCTCAAAATGATGCTGTTTTAAAAAAATGATGTTCCAAATCAGGCATTCAAACCCAAAGCTGCCCAGATAGTTGTGTGCATTTATAAAGCTTGTTGAGGACATGGTAAAGTATGGATTAATGTATGATTTAAAAAATGCCTCTCTCTAAAATTATTACAGATGCAATAAGTTATAGGTATTAATTTAAAACTGATATATGAAAAAGCATATATAATGAACAATTTTTAAAATTTTTATATAATTGTGTTTTGAACCTGAGTTGTTTAATTACATATATCATCTGATTATATACTTTTAAAAGAATTGTGTGAAGATATGTGACAAGCTGGTAGCTAAGCAAAAGGCTGATTGATATGTACAATATTTAATGGAAATGATTTTTTCCTAACCTTGAAAGCCATGTAAGGTAAGTGAAATCAAATATATATTTATTAATAATTTTCATACTTATTTCTGCTTCATTACCTGTATCCTCAACATGTGTTCTTGTTTTTAGTAATGTGTGCAATCTATCAACTGAGTTAATGTGCCACATGTGGAATTTCATCTTCAGAGTCGAAAATGAGGGGGAGGTTTATGATCACGAACTTGCTAAGAGACACACATAGGTCACCACAGCTTGTGGCACATTTCCTCCTTTTGTGGATCCCCATGGACCCAAATACATCTCTTGTGTAATGTGAGTACCTTTAACATTGCACTCCTGAAGTTACATTGATCTGTGAGCTCATATGCTTGTTTTGGTGTTAGTATTATTCTAATGAAATGATTTCATATCCGTCTGAAAAAGCTTGTATTTTTCTTTCAAATGGAGAATTAAACTGAATTAAGTGTGATGCAAAGGAACATTACCTGAAAGGTGACTATGAAATGAAAAAAATATTGTAGTTTTTATTGTATTTTTTGTTTCATGATATACTTAGCAGTTTTTATTATTTGTTGTTATATTGAGGTTTTATTGCAGCTTATAAAAATGTTTTCTAAGCAAAAACTAGAGAAAAAATTAATAAATCCATGCCTTGGGAGGGGAGTTTAATTCAGGTGGCTTTCGAAATATTTGTTCTTAGTAGCTTCATAACAATCGGGAAAAATAGTCTTTGACAAGGATTTAACACCTGTCCTTTTCTAGCTGCTAAGGAAACTCCCTGTTACAGTCGACACTATGATTCATCCAACTACTCCAACAGAAATGAGTTGGGGTTTTTTTTCCCCTGTGATGCCAGATGTATGATGTGCTCATAGACCTACGGTGTGAAACATAACGAAGCCGCACTTTGTCTGGGGCTGCGGGCGGCGGGGCCGAGCGGGACGGGACCCCGCGGCTGCCGGCCGTGACTCA
>WEKX01028565.1:168396-215710 GCA_013390025.1 Pitta sordida | reverse complement strand
CTGCTCGGGCACCCTCTGGGCGGCGGGGCCGGGCGGCCGCACAGCTGCGGCTCCCCCGAAAAACACCGGGCCGCCCAGGCGAGCAAAGCGTTTTGAGCTGCTGGCCCTAATTAGAAGCAGCTACTACAGAGCTTTGTCTCTAAAAGTGCCCTCGAACGTCGGCTGGCACTGCCCTGTGTTCGTCTGAAATGCGAAGGAAGGATTGGCAGTGAAGAGACGGACGGTGTCAGCGCGCCTGGGGCTGCCTTGCCTTGGGTCTTTTCCGCAGGCTCCCCTGTCCCTGCCGAGGGTTTTTGGCTGTGCCCGGGACGCTGAGCGGGGGCTTTTCCTGGGGGAATGCCGGGGCGAGACGCGGCGGTGGCTGCGCGGAGGGGGAGCTTGGATCTCCTCGGTCGGATTTCCTGTCGGAAGGGACAGTGATCGTGGGAAAGCTGAGGCATAAGAGAGAATACTGCCAAGGAAGGTTTAACCTCCCCGTTTTAAATGCTACGTGCCCTTGATCTATTTCATACCACCTGCCCTTCATTTATTCTCTTTCGGAGGCTGTGAAGTACAGACACTTGTGCTAAGGGCAAGGAAAAAATTACAGAAAGCTAAACATTGCAGCTTGAAGTCTGTTCGGGAACTCTTAACCTGAACCTAGCATTATAGGTGTTTTTTTTTAAAGTTGAAGTAAATACCTTTATCAGTATTTTGTAGTTCAGGGCTATTAATCTCTCGAGGAGCAAAGATCTGCTCCACATGGAGACGAATGGTTGCCCTGAGGAGCCAGGGGCAGCAGTGTGCTGCAGGCAGGGGTTGGGTGTGTGCAGGAGCTGGGAATGCCAATGGAACTCATGAAGCCACCTGAGTAAGTCATATCTGACTATGCAAAATGAAGATACAAGAGCATTCCATCAAGTGGACTGCATGGAGAAGCCTGCCTTGAAGGTGTTTAGGGGTTACTTTAGTGTTTTACTTAGTACCGTGTGCTTAACTAGGGTTTATAGGCACGGTGAGAATGCAAAGAAAATAAATTTGTGAAGTACTGGTGGCACTGCTGTAACAAGCTTGAAATATAAAACTGTGGTAACGTTGACAAGAAGGAGTAAGTGAAAGCTGTGGTTTGTACAGTGATCCCGCATATTCACAGCTCACATATCTGCATATTCAATTAATTGCGGTTGGATTTTCAGTGAGTTGAGACCTCACACATGCCCAGAATGTCCCAGACCCTGGATTTTGCGGCTGGGAAGCACCAAAGGCGCTTTCTCCGCTTTAATGAGGTGCTACAGTGCGAGCCACACTCCCAGGACCGCCCCTCCAGACCTTATTAGTGGAGGGTGTGTGGCTGCAGGCGGGGAGTAGTTGAATATTCATGGGTTCGGTATCTTCACGGGTTCCATAACTCACGGGACCTGCCCAGACCCGACCCCCAGCGAATCCCGGGGGATCACTGTACTGGCCACACAAACTGTGTACGCAGCTCATGCTTGTGCACTCTTCAGGTGAGAGGTTGTAGGTCAGTCACTTTGGAAGAGTTGGGGTTTAGCATTTGAGGTGAGCTTTGGATTTTCTTCTGTAAGCGCTCACATGTGTTGCTTTAGGAAACAGTTTTAGCTTACTCATGTCTGCTTGGTTTTGTAGCCTCTTAATTGTATTTTTCTTTGTTCAGCTTGTAAGTGACAGTTGAAGGTTTTGTAGTGTCTTTTTTCAGTTTTGTAAGAAAGTGCATTTCTTTCTAATGTGCTTCAGAAATACACACAAAAAGATCAATTTTGACCACAAACTTCATTTGAATGACAGGCATTTCATTCACAGTGAAATGCTGAAACTGGCTGAAATTTATGTTGACCTATTAGACTTCTTTTTCTCCTTATGCACCAGTTTGAAAAAATATGCCAAATTTTTAAGCTAAAGTTTTACTGATATACTTAATTTCAGCAAAATTTAATATATTTTTGCTTGATACCAGGAGATGATCTGCAACTCGACACTAAGAGGTAACTTTATGCATAAAATGGAACTATCCAACTAGACTCTGCACAAGTTTTTACATTAAGTTGTACCTTTTAAATGGGTTATTTTTTCTGTTGAATCTAATCATACTTAAAAAAAATATATAGCAAACTGGTTCCTTAGTTGGAATAATGTTCAGTGCTTCTCTTTGCTGATTGTAAAGAGTACTTTCTGAGAATTTGACTGTTGTGTGCTGAATTTTTCTATCTGTAATATTTAAGTTCTGTCTAGGTAATACTCGTAAAGCAGTGATCATCTGATGAAAGGGGGCACATAGTCACAAAGTGGCATTGCTGCACTTCATTGGTAATAGAAAATTTTTGCTGTTTATTTAGATACACTTTTCAGAATTAACTCTTTGTTTTTCTTCATGCTTTTTAAAGTGCAGCACACATTCCCCTCATGAGCAGTAAGAAGGTTTTCCCATTGAAGTTGTGGTCAGACTTGCATATTTGCTTTATGAGGTGCCCCTCTCAGACTTCCATCAAACTGTGCTGGAGTATCCAAGGCAAGAGTAGATGAAGAGAATGAAAGTTGTGGGAGGTTTTTTAGTAACTTTAAATATTTGGAAATAAAAATGATGGATTATAGTATGTTTAAGAATCTGCTCAGCATGAGCATCTGTTCAGTGTGTATGTTTCTGCACATCTGGAGTTCTTTTTGTGATGGGCGTGAAGTGTACAAGCGGCATTAACATTGAATATTTAGCAAAATGTGTCTAGTTTTTGTCATCCTAGCTTATTGTGCTGGTAAATTGAATATGTAGTGCAGCTGCTTTGATGCTGAAGGCTCACTGAGCTTTGGCAACTCGAGCATAGTTGATAATGAAGTTTCTTGGCTTAATGAGTGGAGACACTGTGTGATTGGCGCTCTGAAGTGGCTTCTTTGGAAGGTAATTAAAGAGTTTGTGATGTCTCTTTAAAAAAAACAAACCCAAAGCAAACCAAAAAACACCATTCAGAAAACCAGGAAGGATGGTTTCTGACTGGATGCACGTTGTCTTTCGAACCCCTGTGAACCCCTTAATAGCAGTTGGCAGAAGAAGAGTTTGAATACTGTGGCAGAACACCTTCAGTCTGTAGAACCAGTCTAGCCATCTGTTTCTCACCTCTTGATAAATATTTAAAGCAGAAATTTTGCTGAGGGCTTTTCTGCTAAGATTTCATGATTAAAAAACCAAAAAACTATAGAAGATTTAATGATACCATTGTTGTGAGCTCCTTGGGGCCAGAAGCACACCATCTTTTGTAATTAAGAAACCACTGGCACTGTAGAGTAGTATTTTAGAAATTAGCTATGTTGGACCAAAGAAAGATCAAAGTATATTTAGTGATGTACTCTTTTTAATCTTTCTTTAAACAAAATTTATTCCATGCCTAAACCCAAGTTCTGTTTATAAAAATATTAAATAACTCAGTTGCACAAAAGCTGGTAAAAATTTTTTTGCGCCTTCTATCTCTGTTTCAGATGTTGTTTTCCTCCTCATTTAAAATCACAATCTATTTTTGTAGAAGATAAATTGTGTGATGTTGTCTAATCTTAGAGGTTCTCAAGTGTAATTACTGTAGATGCATAAAAAACAGTCACAGAATGTAAACATGTAGAAATTAGATTCAAAAAGTGGCTAAGTATTGCATAACATTTATTTTGTAATTATTTATTATATTTTTGTTCACTAGGTTTGAAAATTTCATTATTTTTAGCTAAGTAAAAGTTTTTTTCCCAAGCGTTTGAAACTGAAAACCCTTTCCTCTGCAATTACTGTGTCTGTGGTTATGTAGTCACTGGCATTGCTAATGCAGTTACCAAAACATTGCACATAATTCTGAATATGAGACCATATCCCATGTGGAAGTTCTTCTGTGCTTTTGAGTTTTAATATTTTTAAAATTTACTTTCTAGTGTGCTAATCTCTACTTTGTTAAAGGCAATATTCTATTCAATGTGTGCATGTTTGAGAGAGGGAACATGGATTTGACTGGATTTCTCCTTGAAGTTCACCCATGGTTTGGAAGCAGTACTCTGTATGGGTTCTCTTTTCATTCAGAGCTCTTGCTGTTGTGGTCTGCAAATGTGTGTGAGGAATGTGTCTTGTGGCTCAAGTGTAAAATTACAGAGTTTTCCATATGCATGGGATGGCTATACGTTTCCTCTGTCTTGGATAACATACTGGATAAAATGCCTCGTGAGGTTCCATTCCTTCACAAGGAATATTGTGTGGTTTATCTTACCCTTGTAAAGACCTCTGAGATTTCCAAATAGTAAGTTATGTAAGGATCAAAGGCTTGATTATTGAAAGTGTGGTTACTTTAGGCTTTGGAGTGAAAACAATTGTATTGAGCTGTAGTTGGAAGTGTTTGTCCACAGTTTTCCAGCAATTGTCTGGTTCATAAGCGTTTGACCTTTTTACTAGTTTTTCCTGGAAGGGGTGTGTCATTGTCATGAGGATTTATCAGTTTGGGTTTGATGTGGAATGTAGTTTAATTTAAGAATGCATACATGTGTCCTTGACTATCTGTTTAGGAAGTATTTTTTTTGTTTGTTTGTTTTTTGTTTTTTGTTTTTGTTTTTTTTTAATTTTATCACCTGATATCTATTAAAAAGACATCTGTTTTTATTTATGGCTCCACTTGTTTGTGTACTTGGAAATGCTTGTGCTTTTCAATGAAGTTTGTACAAACCTACACGGGACTTTACTAATCTGGAAATTCTGAACACTGGAAAAATATTACAGCTTTTAAAAAAAATGTATGTAATGTCCTTATTCATAATGCAAATTTTAAGAGTTGCCTGTATCAAGATTCTAAATGCTGCAGTTGTCCTTTGATTTCCTGTGAGAGAGTAGCAGGAGATTTTAAGATCTTTTATCTCAAATAAGCAGAGGATTTTTTTTAAAGAATGTATCTGTCAAAATAATGATCCTTTGGAATGGCAAACCCATCAGAATTTGGGATGGAGTATAGAAAAGTCTGTTGTCAATGTGTTCATGTGGCTAGGGGTGCCCAAAGTAGGTAAGATTTGTGCTTTCAACTATTGGCAAGTAAATACTGGAAGACATAAGGTTTGTGTCAGTGCTTTTGTAGAGTTGTCACTGATGCTGCAGATCTACTGAAATAAGCCTGAAATGTCTAGAAGTTAATTGGTTTATTTAAGTTAGTTCCTAGACTGGATTGATCTGTGTGAGTTCCTCTATTATTAATATAGTAATTAAATACTTCAGTCCTTACATTTGCAGAGCACTTTTTAGTATGCCTGGTAAAGCCAGTAATTGAGTCACAAAGGGTGGTGGGGTTTTTTTAATGGAGGGGAAGTTATTTAACACATCTCAGATTAAGTTTTCATTGTTCATAGCGCACATGTGCATACTTTTTAAGCAACTTGAATTCTTTTTGATAGAAAAAGAATTCCCCAAAGTCTAGATATGTTCAGCTTTTTCCTTGTAATGGTGAACAAACTGTTCAGTGAAAGCTGAAATTCCAATCAGCTTGTTTCATTTTGCCCCCAGTGAGTTTACGTACCCCAGTCACAGCGCTCTCTTGGCAGAAGGTTAAGAGGTTTGTCTTCAGATGTAAGTCAGTGCTTCAGCTGGATGGGAAAAGAAGGAAAAATATACTAATAAAAGCCTTCTGTTTTTCATTAAAATGCAGACCCTCGACACTGACTTTGTTTATGGAATTATCTGCAATAAATTTGAGTTGCTGTTTTTTTCTCAGCTGCAAGCTCTAGTCTAAGAGGAGAGTGGCAGGAGTATTGTATTTCCTGCTAGGTGACAAGAATGAGAAAGGGCTTAACTTTAGGTGTGCTAAATTTTCTGATAATTTCTACTGTATGGAAATTTAAAATACGTAGTTACATGTGAAATGCATGAATACATTTTCTTTAATTTTTTTTTCTTTAGTCAGAACTCTGCTTCTGTTTTGTCATTTACAATGAAAAGGGCTTTAGACCACTAAAAGTGCTTTTTGGCATCATGATTTGTGTATTTGTCCATAGTTTTGTTACTTTTTACATCTTTTGAAGGAGAAGTGCAATCTTACTATGAGCTAAAATGCTAATATTGTCCTACCTAAATTTTTCTTGGGCTTTACTGTGGAACTCTTGTATCGTCTTAGGCAAGTAAACTTACTTTTTGTCTCATACTTGGGTTGGAATAGTTTGTTTTAAACAAATTAACTTTTTAACAATACCTGCATTTGTAGAGTACTTCAACATCCTTTAATGTGTAAGGGCAAAGCAATGTAGTATTTTAAAACGTTTAAGCAAAACACAGAAAGCAACACATTGTAATGATTCGAGCTGATAGTTTTTTGGTTGGACCATCGGCTCGCGGTAACCATTTGAAAGTCCTCACCTGAATGGATAAAGTCTGCTGTGTACTAATGAGAAAGTGTACCTTTGTTTCATGGTGTCTGTGTAACCATTGCAACCTAGTTTTGACTGGCATGGAGGTAATTTACTGCTGAGTAGCTGATACAGTTGCTGTGTCACAACTCACATTGTGATACCCAACAAGTGTTTTGTTCAGGAGGCAAGTGCGCTGCAAATCTCTTCTCCCTGACTGGTACGCAAGAAATATGACAACACGGGGTTCTGTTGTTCTGTATTAAATAAAGGATTTTTTCCCAGGTGTTTTGCAGTGAAATGACACCTTGCATTTGCAGTTTTTTAACTACTAAAGGACTTTGAAATATGCCAGCAGTTGCAGTGGAGAATTGAGAGGCAGCCCTAACTTTTGGCAGACTTGAGGGAAGCAGATGTGGGTGAAGGTGATGAAGATGGGTGTCCCTTTTGGATCTTCATCTGCTTTGTTAGTCTTTTGGGAAGAGAGCATTTGATGTTGGATTCTTTCTCGATGGATGCCCAATTGAAGCTATGTGGAAACCTCACTTTGTAAATTCTGGTAGAGTAATTGAGAGAGTTTTCCTTGAGTGTGTTTTGTGCGCTTTGTTTGTACCCCAGATGCTTCATTTCTTTCAGAGAAGGTAAATAATGTTTTACTTTTATACTAATATCTTCAGGTAAGCTTTTAGTTTAGGTAGCAGGGTTTTCTTGTGGCTGTGAGTGGGAAAATAGTTGATGCATGTGAACCCAAGGCACCTGTGCTGCAATGCAGTTGGCTGTCTCTGCAGCAGCAGAATATTCTGGAAGAGGAAATTGTCATGTTTGTAGTGCTCTATTATCTATTTATCCTTATAATAAATGGATAAATTGTTCCTGTTTCAGCTAGCTGTTGTGGTGCCTAATTGTCCTGCAATTTCCCCCTCTATCTATGTGAAGTTAGTGACAATTAGAGGAGTGTTTAGGGTATTTGTCATCTGTAATCAACAGTTGGAGTGTATTTTATGTTTGTGTTTATGTAGAACCGAGTACTATGAGTCGCAGAGGGGCCTTGTGTTGTGCTGCTTTCTACAGAAACTGGGAGTATAAAAAGCATCCCCAATCCAATTAACTTCGAATTCCAGCAGGGGCTGTGTCATTTAATGATCATGCCAAATGAGAGTTGTGCAACCCCCGATATTGTTTAGCACGATGGGCAGTGATCTCAACTGCAGCGTCTTAACTGTTTCTTTTGGGAAGCCTTGCAAGCCAAGGGTAGCCATGGGACAGACCTTTGTCATGTTCGCAGGGCGTGAACGCACAGGCAGCCTCAGAGAATGCAGGAAGTACTTGTTGAAATGTACGAGGGAGTGTTGGATTCCCAAGGAAAACAAACAGTAATCCTTGGGTGTAATGAGGTAATAAGCTGGAATCAGCCAGCAGTGCCCTGGCAAGTGAGGTTAAGAAGCTCATGGTTGATGCGATAGAGAAGGATGCAATGAGACAGGAAGAGATAATGCGTAAGAAGGATGCAGGTGAAATGATAATCTCTCATCCCAGAGAAAAGGCTGTGCTGTAATTGAGAAATTATATGGGTAGAGAATGATTAACGATTGCAGATACTGGAAGGGTTAGAAAGAGGCCAATTAAAAATAAAAAGTAGAAGTTGTTAAGATGTTTTAGGATAGGGTATGGATTTGAGAATCAGGAAAAAAGCTGAAAGGTAAAAGAAAGTTTAAGGTCCTAATTTATAAAAGGTAAAAAACAAAGGGCAGTAGCTGCAAAAATATCATGCACATTATATGCATTTTAATGAAACATGTTTTATATTAGTTTTTCTCTGAAAACAAGTTTGAATTTTTTTATTAGTAAATGGAAAACTGTTTTAAGGTCTGTTAGTGAGGACGGCTAAAAGGATTTTGTTCTGAAAAGCCATAGGTTGCCTCAACCCCCTAAGATCCACTTTTATTTTACTCCAGAAGTACGATTAGTTGTCTACATCTTAATTTTTACCAATGTTTGTTCATTTTATGAGCAAAGATCTTACAGGATTAAAGAAACTCATTAATGTGCTTTAGAATAAATATTGCATACCAGGAAATTTTCAGAACAGATCTTTTTTTTGTTGTTGTTGAGAGGGAGTAATATTTCCAAACTAGCTCTACCGGTATCTTGTATTTGCTGCTCTGCATTATTTATATCAGCAACAATTACTAATGTTTTGTTATTTTCTTTAATAACCTAATGGAGCTGTTTTTGAGGCTTATGAGTTTTGACTGCTGCGAGCTGTGATTTAGGAAAACAGGGATGTGTCCGTGAATTTATGAGTGGTGAAAATTTTACTTTCAAAGGATTTCTAATTTATTTAATTAAACATTTTATCATAAGTGTGGGTTTTATGATCTGGGACATTTATTAACAGTAGATGATGACATTTGAGAGCTGTGCAATATGGTCAAGAAGATGTTACATATTTGTTTGGAGGGGAAGAAAAGGATGAACTTTGTCTTGAAATGTTCTTCAGCATGTTGTAATAAGATGGTAAAACCCAGACTGGAATATCTGGATGGGTCTCATGTCTGAGAAGAGGGTATGATTAAAAGAGAAAAAAATAATTTCTTGAACATAAGTAGTTACTTATCAGAAAAATTCAAATGCTTGGGATTTTTCTACATCATAAGTCACGCGAGTAGCATGTGGAGTGTACAGTTCTATGAAACTTAGCAATTTTGTGAAGTGTCCTGGCTCTCTGCATGATACTCAAATATTTACTCTTGTAGCAAGAGGTGAGGTGGTCTGATTAAGTCTTTAGGTTGAGACTGAGGAGATAGAGATTGGGAGTTATTTGTTTTGGTTTATCTTAATTGCTGCTTTGTTTTGCAAAAGATGTGAGGCCTTTTGTGTTATTTCTGCTGAAGTTTTGCATCTATTAACCTGTCTCCCTGAGTTTGAGGCTCTGTTAATATTAAGATCACTCTATAATAACAAGGGCAGCGTATTTTTCTAAAATTGCTTTTTAAGAACCGTTTTCAATTGGTATTGGTACTAGAGAGTGTAATTATTGTCTTTCCAGGAACAACGAAGCAGTTCTCCTGTGCTAGACTAGCACTTGAGAGAGACAAGTGGGATTCCATGAGTTTCAGCTTTATGTTCGACATTTCTGAGAGAGAAATACCGATGTAGGAGTAGTTAATTTTTTGCAACAAGAAGTTTTTACTGGAAGAAACATCCAGTTAGAGAATTGGAATTAGAGTTCTGTAAAACTAGGGATTGGCTCTGTGTATTGAAACCATAATAGGTGCAAACAAAATGAATGTCAGGCTGAGCATGCATTTGCTCCTCCTGCTTTGGATGTCTTAATTTTTAGCAATGAAGGAGACCTGTTTTTGCAACTGCGCAAACTGATGGTTTTGACTGAGTTGCCATGCATTAATCACTGATTCGTAAATGTTTTTGGTAGGATATAAACTGCTAAGGCTCCCCAGATATGAAACATCAAATTTCAGTGTTTTTCTAATCAAGCTCTTAATGTTAAAAGCAAAGTTGGAAATACCATGTGTAATTAGATGGTTTGAGTTTTATATTGAACGTAATAAAAGACATAACAGTTTTATTCAGTATGAAAGAAATGCTTTTGCGGTTTTGTAATTGTCATGTTCTATTCAATATTTGGTGCTGTTTGTCAGAATTTCTTTAGCATTTCTTGCCAGTTCCTACTGTATGGGTTATTTAGATAAATTTAGCACTTACTGTTTAGTATTTTGCTATTTTAATTCTATGAAGATGTAGGGAAATGAGTGCCTCTCAGATCTCCACTGTATTGTAGTGTGAATACCCTTATATTTTTGTTAGTTTAGTCCGGAAGGAAATAACTACAGAAGGTAGGCTTCTGCTGAAGTACCTTTTAATTTCTACATTGGTTGTTCGTTTGACTCACAAAAAGAAATTGGCTCTCCAAAAAGAAATTGATGCAGTCTGGTGTCCATATTTCCAGATGTGACCCTGTCATTCATGGTTACTTCTGTCCTGAATGCGAGTACGTATTATCTGTCTTGCTTCAGAAACGTTTGCACTGATCATGCTATGAATTTGCTTGCTTTCACTATTGAACTCCTGGAGTGCTGGCGAATATATTTAAGGAGCTCATTGTCTTTTTAATATGCTGGATTACAGAAACAATATGAAATTGAGCTGCTTCGGGTTTGGACTTCATGTATGTTTTGGAAAGAAGAGGAACTCAGCTGTGCCAGTTTAAAAATGTAGGGGTTTCGTTAACTGTAGTTTGTTCTCAGCTTTTGTGTATGCGACTTGTGTGTCCAAATATGCTCTGACAGGGTTGGTTTACGTTTTAAAAATGTAACTGTTTTAATGGAAGTGCATATGCTTATGGCTAAATTATATAACTTTTAAAGTTTCTTCTGTAATGTGAAGTATTTGGCAAGGGAGAATAAATCTCTAACTTGGAAGAGAAATAGTATGTGTTCGTATGTTTTGATTTACCAAAAAAGCACATTGTGAGGTATAGGAAGACTTTACTGTGTATTTCTAAGCTCACGTCTTAAAAACTCCGAGATAATCTGATACACAGCAGAATTGTGTTACATTTTAATGTTATCTAAATCACAAAACCTTGAAAAATTCCATTGTTTTGAAGGTGCCAGTAGTAACATCTGGTTTTAGTTTAAATTCTTAAGTCAGTTATGTTAATGTTACTATGAATTTTGCTTTAAAAATAACAAGTGCAATAGATTCCATTGGACATAGAGGATGTTTTGTGTGTGGGTGTTGGTTTTGTTTTATTTTTTTGGGTTTGGGTGTTTGTTGTTTTGTTGTTGGAGTTTTTTGTGTGGGGGGGTTGGGTTTTTTTCTTCCAAGGCATTCTCTGTATCTGAAGCAATGTTCCAAAGAAGGTAGGAAGACTCTAGTTTACTGCCATGGTAATTTCCTGTTAAGTATATGGATCTGGTTTTGTAATGAAATTTGATGGGAGCTGACAATAACACTAGGAAATACCTTCTCCTGTTCCAGTTACATTCAATATTGGTGCCTACATATAGGAATAGAGAGAGCAGCTGTGCTAAATAAGGAGACTTTGTCTGTGTCTCTGTGCTTAAAGTTTGAAGATTCATCTTACCAGAAGATTCAGGTTCTTGTAGGTTTACCTGGGTATTGTAATTACACCTATTGTGAGAAATTAACTAAAAGTTAAGACCAGGATATGTTTATTTCATTTATTCTTGTGCTGTGAGTTTTATTTTACCAGTTCTTTGTTTATTCTAGTGCCTGTTCAGAAATAAGTAATGCCATGAAATATTTTTTTAAGGAACTGTTGACATGAGTTTAAGGTTCTAAACAATGTGCGCCTTTAATGAAAGCATATGAAAATGGTTGTGAGGGATATACCAGGGATATACCTTGTTCTGTGTGAGTTGAAATGGCCAAGTTCTACTGCTGATACTCAGTGCCTGGCTTCTTTTCAGGTAATTTTATTCTATATTTCTCCCAGTTGTCAGAATGATAAACAATGATTCAACCCATTCCAAATCGGTCCTTTTCTTTCTACTTATTCTTTTGAGACGTGTCCTAAATATGCATCATCTGATTGTGAAACACACTGAATTTCACTTGTCTGCATGAGGTTTGTGCATCATACTTACTAAACAATTTATAGCTTTTAGGTTAGTTTAAAATGGTATCCTCCGAACAGTCTATTTGATAGCTGAGCAGATAAATACAAGGAAGTGATATTTGGATGAGAGGGAAGTTGATACTCTCCCTTTTTTTTTGCTTCCACCAGCTGGCAGAAAGTACTTCCTTGTTTTAAATTTGAATTGCTTGCTATCACAGGCATCTTGGCTTTTTGAGGAGTTCAGAGCTATGACTGTTACGGTTTTGAGCTATAGGATAGTCTATAGTATAGCCTCAAAGTTTTATGCCAACTTGTAGTTATTTTAAATGTCATATTTCAGTTCAGTAAAACTCACTACGTAGTGCAGTGTAAGCTGAATTTCACAGTAATGTCCATTGTATTACCATGTGCATATACATGTTGTAATGCAGCTTGTACAGAGTTGTGTGTGTGCATGTAAGGGATGGAGCAATGACTGTGTCCTGCAAAGCAGTGAATGCAGGCTCATTGCAACAGAATGAGCAGCCAAGCCAGTGGGTCTTGTTTTCTGAATTTGTGATGTAGGGCATCTCGGTGTTCTGTAATGGTATTCCATGTGTTAAACCTTCCTTTTTCCCCTATTGCCTTGATGTAACTTTGGTACCACTCCTTTGTTGAGCACACTGTTCCATCCCTTAGTTTATGGAGAGGGAGAAAAACCAGTACATACTCTGCCTGTTGGGTGCTTGCCAGACTGGCCAGAGCAGGAACTTAACTGTTCACTGAAGAAGTTGGCAATAGGTAAGATTTCTTTCCTGTTTCTACAGGTTTTTAAAAGACACCCTTCAGAATGCAAAAAGAGATTGTCATATGTGCAAGAACTGGAGCTGCTTGCAAGTCAGCTGCTTTCTGAGTCAGTGTCCTGTGGATGCATTTTTAATAATATTGTGGAAGCATCTGAGTTGGTAGAGAGGCATTTAAAAGTTTTCGAAGTTTTCAAAGTTTTAATCAATGAATTGTTTGGTCATGCACTAAAACTTTCACCTTGTACATTGAGTGTCAAGCCATGTAATATTTTCTAACTGAAGAATGAAATGATTCTTCCCACAGTTTTTCAGAAATGAAAACCTTGCAGTATTGTTTCCCATGCCAGATACTGTGTTCTTGCAGATTTTCTGCAGGCTACCCTTAATCATGGAGTAAATGTGCTGAGTTTGTACAGAACTTCTGCTTCACAGGAGGCCTTGCATGACTTTGGTCACACAGCAAATTCAGTATTCTGCTGCTGCTTTGCTATATAGCCCCATTTTTTTATACTGTCTTATTCCAGTGTTGCTGGAAAGATGGGATTTTATCCAGCTATTTTTTATAATGAGCAACAGCATCTCTAAGCATTGTACACACAGTAGTAGCACTTCCCACTGTGATGCATCATATCACACTTACTTCATTTAGGGTTAAACTTAGTCTTCCTGTCTCCTTTTCCAAGTGACATAACTAGGACTAAAATGTACTTATGCTTCAATCTGTTTATTAACAGCATTTAGCCATTCCCAGGAGACTCAGGAAGTGCCTGTTTTCTGGCTTGGCTATGGTGGAAAGAAGATTTCTTTGTGTTCAGGGAAATGGACATAATTTTGTCTCTTGTATATAAGACAGGTGTAATGCTGTTCCTGTGTTAAGGTAGCAACTATTTTAATCCAATAATGCTTGAAAAGATGTGATTTGTGATCTATTATTGTTTGGATAGGGATGTTTGAAAATGGTCTGTTGTGTTAAAGTGGGAATTAAGTGTAAAGAAGAACTGGAGAATTATGTGTTTCAGGATTGAGCTTTGTTTCAAATGCAAATAAGACTTAAGTATTCTAAAAATCTCTGAGAAGAGCATATGTGAAAAAAAATCTGGTTAAGTTTGTTTAAAAAAAAATTGCTCACAATTGAAAGTTTAGTGGGATTAAGGGACTGTTTGAAAACTACGTGAGTGGTCTCTGATCTAGTTTTCAAAGTAGGAATTCCTGGTCTGTATTTTATGTATACTTGTATTCGAGTGATACTTGGTTCATTGGCGGGCAGGCGTGTGTTTATGTTTTGCCGAAGTGGTTGTGGCAAGGAAGTCCGTTGTGTTTGGTTGGCATCCAGTATCTTACCTCCTCACCAACTGGTAGGTAAAGATGTTTAAGCTGATAGGGAGCCACAATGAACACCCTGTTCGCTGGCAAGCACAATGTGAAGAGGCTGTGATTGCTAGCAGGGAGGAAGGACACCTGTAATCATTTCTGGCTACTGCACACGGTGTTGGCAGAACTTCCCTGGAGGAGGAGATGCTGCAGTTAGGAAGCTGCCTTCCCTGCAGCCTGTGGCAGGCGGTGAACCTTCTGGGGAAAGGCTGCAGAGATCCCCTGAGGGAAACAGAAAGCAGACCCATAGGTCAACCTGCAAAGAATTGAAGTTTTTTAAATTTAGATTCACATCATGATTGAGTGAGGCAGATACATCGTGTTAGTTCTTATGAACGTGCCCATCCTTTATCTGAAGAATTCTGGAGGTGATTCATTAGCGGGACAAATAGGAGTGGTTGTTGTGATGCTGTCTGGGACAGTGTGTTCCTTTCATCTCTGTTGATGTTGGTGTTCAGTGTCCCGGCTGTGAACTCTTTCAATCAGTTTGCTCTGCTGGTAGAAAACCATTGCTGTTAAAATCTGATGATTAGTCCAACCGATCCATTCAGTGGTGTGGGGGGACTGGAGTGCACAGCTGTAATCTCTAATGTCTTTCAGCTGATCTCCTAATCTCCAGAGGCAGAATTTGATTCTGTTGTAGTTCTGGCTGCTCATTCCACAAGCAGTCTCAAATGTTTCCACTCATATTCTGTCTCTGGTAGATTTCTGCCCTTTCCTGGAAAATAAATATGTGTGTCACACCTGTGAAGTTGTTAACTGTTAAACAAGACAGACCTGACTTGAGAATGAAGTTTCCAAAGCAGTTCTTTTGCTACTGGTCTGAGGACATCTTTAGAAAGAAAACCAGACTTTGTATTTCTCTTCCTCAATTGCAGCTCTCCATTTTTAGCTTTGCTTTAAAAACTTGAATTGGATACCTCATTTTACAGCATGGCTGAATATCCACTGATTCATTGCTACTTTTGAGGTTTTTGCTCACTTTTGTGTGTGAACATTTTTCTAGCCATAGAAATCGACTCTTTAAAATCAAAGTTGACAGTGGTATTGCTTTTTAAGATTATATGCAAAAGCTTAACATGCAAATAGATTTTTCAAACTGTGTTCATGCTCTGAAAGTATTTCAGTGATCCCGCATATCCGTGTATTCTGTTAATCGCGGTTGGATTTTCAGTGAGTTGAGACCGCGCACGTGCCCAGAATGGCCCGGACTCCAAATTTTGCGGCCAGGAAGCACCAAAGGCTCATCCTCCACTGTAATGAGGTGCTACAGTGTGAGCTACACTCCCAGGACCGCCCCTCCAGACCTTGTTAGTGGAGGGTGTGTGGCTACAGGCGGGGAGTAGTTGAATATTCATGGGTTCGGTATCTTCATGGATTTCATAACTCGTGGGACCTGCCCAGACCCGACCCCCAGTGAATTCCAGAGGATCACTGTAATTCTTATTCCTTAGAGCAAAGTTGTTTCTTGTCCAGCTGAAAGTGGCTTTTTAATTCCTTACTATTTTCTTTTCATATTAAGCACTGAGCATTTTTAGCAGTTTCTTACTTAAATATTTTCAAGCTGTGACATAACTTACTGTTTACACCAGGTTCTTAATTTTTGCAAGTGACATAGCTCCATGTTCTGAAGGTCAACCTACAAACTGTTCTCAGAAGTTCTTTGTAGGAACTATTTATCTTTTTTCCATGTCTCCAAAAGATTAGTAGATGTTCATCTTAGTATCCTGTACAGTCTATAGTGAAATTTGTTTCAATATGAAATTAAAATGTGAAGCAGTGTTTATGTATATGGATCTTGAATTTTTTCCCTCATCTTGATTTGAGGGCCTCTGCTTTATTTCCAGTGTAGTTTTGGCTTTTGGTGTTGCTCTGAACCTTCTCATTGATACTGATCTTCAGCCCTATAAGATATTTAGCCTTTAAGTTTGCTCACAGCCACATTTTTCCCACTCTCTTAACTGTAGTACCTACATTGTTTTCAGAGAGGAATGAAGTATTAGTGTATTTGCAGATTAGTTTGGAAGCTACAATCCAGGACTCATAGAGAGCAGAAAACCAAACCACTTTCTTTTTTGTTTTTGATATAGCAACAGCTCTTTGTTAGTTTTCAGACACAAAACTAACAGGGTGTTTTGAAAAAAATAAACTATTGTTTAGCCAGAAGCAGCTTTTGTCTTCCTGATAGGACGAAGTAAATTGCAGTTGCAAGGCAAAAAGAAAGACCAGAAGACCAAATTGATAATTATAAAAACAAGCAGGGAGGAATACAGAGAAGTGATAATGAGTTCAGACAGTATAATAGAAGAGCTATTATCCTGGGATAGAAAAGGAAGCAGGAATGCATAGAGACAAAAGTAGAAACTGAAAACAGACAGTGAAGAAATATCCTTGATCAGAAATAACAAAATGTGTTTCTTCTTCGTCAGAAGATGATTAGTGTAAAATGCTCTAATTAAAATACAGTTTTATAATTAATTATATCCTGAAGACAAATAGGGAAAGGTACACTACACTATACTGGTAACTTCTCATTAATAATGTTTGTCTCATTATGGTTCCCATAATTTTTAATGTAGCCCAACAAGTAGTTCTTTGTGCAAACACTGGAAGTTCTTTTGTTTGTTTGTTTTAAATAAATGAATTTACCTGGAGGTACCTTAAAATGTTGGATCATTTGGACTTAAATTCAAGGCCTTGATCTTCATTTAAAAAAAATACCAAAACCAAGCTCCATGTTTCATAGAAACAATTCAGATATTTCATAAGAAGCTTATAAAGTCTTAATATGTAAAGTAGTCACTTTATAATGTTTTGTAGCTTAAAATCTTTAACTTCTTGAATAGATTTGGGTCTTTCTTTCTTACGCAGTACTGCATACAGGAAAGAAGGCCATTATACACAATTTAACCTATCATTTAAATTTATCCATAATTCAGGTTCATTTGGTAAGCCCTCATGGGCTTTAATTGAGTAAACAAGAACTGCAGTGATCAGTGCAAAGTTGCATAATCAGCCACATTTTCTTACTTGGACCTGCAGTTGAGTAATTTACCTCTTTTCATGGAGTGATGATAAAATATAACGTTTGCATCCGTAAATGGGCTGGGGTGTTTTGGTGCCAAATGTTTTGAGGGTTTTTTTCCCTGAACAAGACCTGATTCCTGCTTTTCCATGCTCTGATCTCTGTCATAGTATATATTTTCTTATACCAGACTGCATAAGTTAAAGAGTTCAGAGAGCAAAATATGGGATTGAGTTTCCTAGTCTCCTACTCACTGATTTGGAAGTTTAGACTGACTGGGCAGCGTGGAGGACAAGGAATTGGGGGGGAAAAAAACCCCAATTGTGATCCAGTGCTACAAAACGGCAAATAAGGTCACTTGGATAACTGCTGACTCAAATTATGATCAGATAAAAGCATGGAAATACAGTAACGATGTACAGTTGAGTCAAGGGAGAATAAAATGATTGTAGAATAATAATGCAAAGTATTATGATTTCAAATCGATTATTTTATTAAGTAGATTTTAAAGGTATTGCAGATATAATTAATTGAGACAGGTTTCTTAAACTTGTAAGTCTATATACTTCTGAGTTTAATGTGATTCTTAAACTTTCAGCTGTGTTGTCTGGAGGTCAGTGAAATGGAAGGAGAATCAACAAGTTGATACTGATGCAGTAAACTAGTTTACTTATTGCAAAAGAAAACAAAAGGATGTTTTACAGAATGTGATGGCACAATCCTAGCTTAAAATGCAAGTAGAATTGCCTTCCAAAGTTATGAAAGCTGGGAACATTAACCCTTTAAAAATCTCATTCTAGTTTGATGCCTTTTATTTGCGACTCCCACACCAGTTCAGTGTCTGGACTAGTTACTTGTAGCTTTAGGAAGACTAAAGGTTTGGTATTCATGCTGTAGCATTCCCTCCTTGCTCATCCCTCTGAAGAGATCTCCATGTTTTTGTTCGTTCTTGAGACTTGTTTGGGGAAAACACAAGTGTCTGTAAGAGGGGAAGAGCAAATCTTGAGTTTAACTCGGGGGAGTCTGTTTTGTCTCCAGTGCAGATTTGATTCTGCTTGGCTCCTTGCTTTGATGTTTCGCTGCTGTTGTTATAAAGCTTCCTGGTATCTGCAGGTACAGGATGCTTTCAGAACTGCAGACCTGAAGTATTTGTAACACTGATCCGTGGTTCCAGTAAATAATCTGGAAGAAAAATTGAGAGGTGACTTTGGTTTTGGAAGAGTCTATATTGGTCTACTACGCACTTGTTGTGAAGTGTCAGATTTGTTTGTTTGTAATGTAGAGACTTTGAACTATGTTCAGAGCTTTTGAGTGGGCAGTTTCTACTTGGGGCCACCATCCATTAGCTGACCTTAATAATAGTCAGCTGCAGTTTTAATAAGCTTATTTAACAAAAATTGTCGGCTCAGCTGCTAAGGGATGTGGGGAGTTACTAGACAAACAGCACTGTGTATTTATCTGGAAATACTGTTGGAGAACAGTTCCTTATCAAAGTGTAGATGGCAGATATTGCAGCACATGCTCTTTTCTTTTTTTAATTGCCTTTTGCAGATCTCTAGTCAATGCAGTTTTCACATCTCTTTCAAAGGAGCTAGCCAAATTAATACACTGATATATTTATTTCTAAATTACAGGCTTAAATTTTATTGCGACTATTTGATCCATTTTCTTATCTGTACAATATTGTTGGGTTTTGCTCTTTTTTTTTTGTCCTTTTAAAGCATCACTTATTATGTATCTCAGTGCATTAATATGGTTTCCTTTGTCGCAGTCCGGAAGATTTGCTGTTTGTGTTCCTGTATGAAAAGGAAGCCTTTTTGCTTAATTGAGGCCCAGAACTCAAACATGTCTGCTTCTAGAGAGAAGCTGAAAGGACTTTTGAGTAAATTTGTGACTCACCTCCAGAAACCTTTACAGAAAGGCCATTCCTGTCTGCTTATTCATTGATGTTGCCTTTTATCTTCTGCTCATTTATCTCAGTGGCTTTATAGAGCAGTGTGAGGTGATTTTTGTGACACTACTTCATTGTTAATAGAGAATTTGAAAAATTGTGAAGCTGTAGGGTAAACCTACAAAACTGTCTTTGCATGGAGCATACTGTTTATGGAATCAGATGAAGAGGAGGAATTGAGGGGAAATAAGTTTTTGTCACTTGGTCAGTGATGAAATACTTTAGTAAAGTGTGATAGCATGTCAGATGTTACTTTTTTCCATTTCATTTTCACATTTAGTAGCAGATAATGAAGTTCAACCAGTAGAGTCCTTTTTTGTTTGAAAACTATTTGGAAGGCCACCCTCTTTGGTTGCATGTTTGGAAACATAAGTGATGTGGTGTTCGGTAATGCTAATGAAACCTTAGCAGCAAATGGGAGCTTTGTGGACTAAAGAGCCTAAGTAGGACAGCAAAGGCTTTGTGCTGCTGTGTGCTGAGGGAAGTCAGTTCTTCTTAACTGTATTAGATGTTGACTCCATGCCAAAAGCACCTTTTAGAAACTTCTTTGGGATGTGAGGTTAATTTTGTAGGAGTAATTACAAAAATGAGTGGAATAGAAAAAAGAAAGGATTCTTCAGATTGACGATGTATTTTTATGTGTATTTGCAACTGTGTTGTGACAATACAGCATGTAGTCAGACAGGTAACTGTCTCCCTCTTCACACACTCAAATAATCCATGTAGAACTTTTCTAAAAACAGTGGCAGGATTGTCACTTTATTTGACAAATGATTAAAGTGGAAATGTCCAGTTGGTGTAAAGTGGATGCATAAGGATAAGATGAGATACAGGCTGTGGTTTCCCAAATATGTACATTAAAACCTTGTCTTTAGTTGCTCTCCTGCTTCTTGGATGTTTATGTGGTTCTTTGGTGAAACAGATGAGGGAAAGTGGTTGTGATTTTGGTGGAGAGAGTGATGCAGAGGCTGCAGCAGAGGCTGCTGGTAGAACAGGGTGGATATTTTGGTTGGCAGTATTTATGTGCCATTGGCCTGAAGTGTTCAAGGCACTCATGGCTGTGGTTTTCAGTCGGTGGTGTAGGATACTGAGACCTGCAAGGCAAGATTTGAGGGAAACCTTAAGCCTGTTATATTCCTTTTCTTTTTATTCTTGTGGATTGTGTATAGTTGTTTTGATGTAGAGTCTTAAGCCCTGCAGAATTTTATGGCATTTTTTTTGATTTAACTGTAGACCATCCTACTGTGTGTTAAAACTTACCTTAAATTGTTAATGTTAAAGGTCACCATCATTCATTAGGTTTAAGCAAGTTACTGAATCTGCAAGACTTAGGCTCTGATAACTTTCACAGAAAGTCGTGAGGGATGTTTAAATAAACTTTGAGGCTTATTGCTTTCTTAGCTCCTTTTCTTTTTCTGCTTTGTATTTTTAAAATTTTCTGTGTAGTGTATTTGGATTCAGCATATACAAGACACAAACTTTGATGTTGCAGTTACTTGTCTTTTTAGATTACTAAATAACTGTTAAAGAAATTTATTGTAAATACTGTTGTAAGCTGAAAATCCTTAATTTTTCCAGCTTTTTTAGCATAAAATGCAAGTATGTGTTAGACTAAAACGTTTGCGAGGCTGTATTTTGTACCTTTATTCCCCAACTTTTTTTGGGAAGTGTGGTTTATTTGTGACTGTTTCTCGTGTTTGTTGTGTGCCCTGACTTTGCTATAATTTTCTTAGTGGCTAAGGACAGGTTTGCTTTCTTTGGAGTCTCCTGCTGGAGCTGATCATGAACTGTGCATATAATTTTGATTTAATAGATGTTTTTGATATGCTGACTCCACCCAATTTAGTCATGCAGCTATAATGTGTATTTTTTTCGGTGGGTAATCATGAAAGTAATTTTTTGTGTCCAATGAAATTATAATTTCTTGTGTTTTAAAACTGCCAAATCTCTATGTACCTAATAGTGATCTTTGGTTATATCTGTTATGTTGGTGGAAAATATCCACTTTCGAAATACAAAGGATTTTGAGTGGTAGAAAAGACACATTTGCATTGTGAAAGTGATTAAAGACTGCTTACAACATAAAATGCAAGTATTTAGAGCTGTTTTTATAAAAAGAGCTCGTTCTGTGCCTGCACATGCAACCTGGTATATGTCTGGTGTATGTATATAGACACTGACATAACTTGGATAACTTGAATCCCTCACAGTGCAAGTCATAAAGTGTGTCATTTTTGGTGCTGCTGTGGTTCTTAACTAATTCTGGGTATTTCTCTTTTGTTTTTAAAGGATCAGTTTGATAACTTGGACAAGCATACACAGTGGGGCATTGACTTCTTGGAGAAATATGCAAAATTTGTGAAAGAAAGGATAGAAATTGAGCAAAACTATGCAAAACAACTGAGGTAAGTTTTTTTTCTTTTCAAAAGGATCTTAACAATTACTTAAAATCACTGTATCAGTTGATGGGCAAGTATGTAACGTCATGATTAGTGACTGTTTTTCATTTACAGAGTGAATTGGATCATTAGTTGTTTTCACGACAGAGCAGTCCAAACCAGAAAATTTGCTTTGGATGTGCACTTGTTTTCTTGTTTTTACCTTCTCTTCCCTCCTACCCTTCAGATCTTTGAACTAAAAAGGTTTAAGACTTAACATTTAAAATTCTAAACAAGGAAAACAATAGTAATATTTTTTCACTTGTAGCGTGTTTGTTGTCAAGTGAGTTATCCTTATCTGCATTTATGTGGCTGTGATCACTCAACAGTCTTAAAGCCTCTGCTACTAATTAATTTCTCATGTTGAATTGGCAAGAGGTACACTACATTGTGTTAAGAAGTCTGATTGAAATGACTGAGTAGAACTTGGGAAAGCAGCAGATCTTCCTGTCTTTAATGTGTGCCCTTTCCATAGCTGGTCTATTCCCTTTGGGTGAGACTGTAGCCCAGCCACCCTTTATCTTACCTCTGCAGTTTACTTTGCTTTGCTGCCAAGTGAAACATCTTTTAGGGCCAGTAGGAATTTCCCTTCAGGGATCATACAAGGAGAGTAGCAGCAATGAAATGGCAGAGAAGCAAAATAAGGTATGATAGATTTTTACCAAAAGTTGCACTCAGTGCTTGAAGAACAATATTTAAGGTAAGACACACCTGTGAACTTGGCCTTCACCATAATCTTTGCCATCACCGTAATATTTGCTGTCTTGAATTCCTCTGGGGATTTGGCTGAAGCTGGTGCCCAGCCCTTGTCAGACTGAAACTGATAGCAGCTTCTCTCCTGTGGTTTCTTCCATCGACTCATCATTGGCAAACCGGATTGTCACCAGATAGAAGATTGAGAAATCCTTCCTCATAAATACAGTGATGAGGCTCACAGCTCAGGGTATGGATTTCTCTGCCTGGGCTGCTCATTTACTTTTTGATTTCTTTATCAGTTTCTTTTGATCCAGTTGTGTATATTCACCTAACAATAACCCATTACTTTACTGAAGAAATATTTTTCTTAAAAGGAAGGAAATAAGTACCACTTTTTCAAAGTTGGTGTAGAAGAACTTCAGGATAAAGGAAATTTGGAAGCTTGCACACGACAGTTCACAGCCCAGCTTTGATTTGTTTTCAGTTGTCTGCTTAAAAATAGAAATGTTTTTTATTTGCATAGATCTATTGAGATCTTTTCATTAAATAGTATCAACAAATGGCATTTTGCTTAATTGTATTTAAAGGTTCATTCCACAGCTAGCAAGATGAGACACCACATTATTACTTCAGGATTTGACTAAAAATGTGAGATTTTCTCTGTTCAGCTTTTTACTTGGGGTAAAATTTTGATTTTTCTTGAAGTGTCTTTCAAAAATGAAAGAATTTTGTCAAGTGCCCCTTCTGTCAGCTGACTGGACTGACTGTGTGCAGTAAGTATGACAGTTTTGGGAAGCACCGGTCTTGCTGCACACACAGTGTACAGTGCATGCGTGCACTTCTGCCTGCTGCCAACGAGGGGCTGGACAGCACACACATCAGAGGGTGACTGATTTTCTGCCAGTAGACCAGTTTGTAATGCTACTCTTAGATATTCTTGCCTGTGTATTCTTTGGGGGAGACTTGATTGTTTAGTAGTGAACTGTCTTGCAATAACAAGTTGATTTCAGCTATCATTGCTCTTGAGGGCACTCAGCATTTTTAACCATCAAACAGCCATGAGGCCCAGGGCAGGTTGAGATGAAGCAAAATGTTCACCCAGAGGAGTTAGGCACCCTGCAGCTTGCTCTGGGGAGTTCTGAGAGAGAAGGTCTTGTGGGATGGACTGTGGTTCTGGTGGACTTTAATGCTGTGAGATAGGCCTGTGAGATAGATATTAACATCTGTGATGGAAATTTCTAGTATATCACTGTTTTTTCCCCTTTTTAATGAAATACAATCTGAAAAACAGTGTTGACGATTTCTTCATAATAAACTTTATAACTGAGTTTAATTATGCACTTTTTTGTACGTATATAAACAGTATGGTGAGTGGTCACCTCTTGGTAGTTCTGTGGCTCTCTTACGATGTGGATGGGAAACCAAGATCAAACAAGTTTAATCAGGGAGCTAATGCTGGGGATGTATGGTGATACTTTTTTCTGTCTTGGTTTCAGTGTGGGCACGAACATTCTGTTGAGATCATTAATGGATCTTATGCTCCTAGATGAGTGAATTTTTAACAGTTTTCAGCCTGTGTCCTGGCAGAAATTCATATTCACTTTGCGTATACCCTTGCATTCTGGTGGTTTTTGTTTTTTTCTTTTTACTGTCACACCTTAGTGATGAGGCTTTCTCTCCCAGGTGCAACAGCTGTTCCACATCTTCTAGGAGATGACAAGTGGTGCTTGTACAGCATGTGAGGAACTGTTTGAGTGAACCCAATGTTCGTACTCTATACAGTCATTGCAGTTTGTGATTGCTGAGTTATTTCAGAAATGATAACTTGTGAGAATCATGTCCAAATGCTGTTTTTAGATTGCAAGTAATTCCTTGCTCTTCTTCTGTGATACTGAGAAAAAGTATAAGAAAAATTGAAATTTTCTGCCTAGAGAGCTTATCTTGTCTTGGTCTGCAATATACTTTGAGCTGCAAAAATGCAATTGTAATTCAGTTTTCTTTGAGCTAACTTAAAGGAAAATCTAAAATTTTTTGTAGCATAGGTCTCAATTAATGTATTGTGTTACCCCAAGGATTCTAGAGGTTATTATAGGCTGTTACTGAGATACAGGGGTGTGAATCTGGGCAAACATGTTGCAGTGTAATTAACACGTTTCATTTTAATGATATGATTGTTTACTTTGTTTACATTTGATAATTGGAAAAATGGATTTATTATGTACCAAATTACTGAGCTCTTGGCTGAATTTTTAAATTGAATTCTCAGATGCTGTTTTTGATCAGCATTGTTTCATAAAAGGGGCGAGGTGAAGGTGTGCTTCGTTCACTTTCACATCATCACACACAGAGTAATTCTGGAAGTTCACTCCCTTTTTGTCTTGTCTGAAACATCAGGACACTGGAGCAGACAGAGGAGTTGTTTCTGTGATGTCAGGCAGTAATACAAGTTGTACCTGCAGCTGTAGATGAAACTACCATGCGGAATAACATTTCTGAATACGCTCAGCTTCTCTATTGTCAGTTTAAAGCAAATGATGATTGTTCTTGAGCTGTTTGTTGCCCTTTAAAATTGTACATTGTGATCTCTGGAGATGTCTATTTACTCTGAGAAAGTTGTTTTTCGTGTTCCTTCTGCTTACTATTGTGTATAAGTGGTGTTTTCCAAAATACAATATTAATATTTATGTATGTCTAATCAAATTGAGACAGTGTCCACATTTTTATATGCAGAATCTTGGAAACATTATTGAAAATGGGTGTAAACTCAAATGTAAAGTTGGGGACACAGGTTATCACTGTATGTGATAATTTCTCAAATCCCTCTTCCTTTGATTGGAGCTGAGAATTTACATTGTAGCTGATTATCCAGGTATGATTGTGGCAGGTTTTTTTGTACGGATGTTTCTGCAAGCCTAAACATATGAATTGTTAATGATTCCATGGTTCCTAAGCTTTGTAAACTCAAACTCCAGGTTACAATTTTTTAAGATTCAGTGCTTCAGTTAAAACTTTTTCTGACGACGTGTTATTAAATACAGTTAATAGTCATTGTTTTCACCTAGTCCATAATACTGATACGCAATAACTGAAGCCATTGGAACTGTATCAAAACTATCACTTCACATATAAATGTGAAATGCCTTTAATTTTAGTAACTTATGAAAGCAAAAAAGTTTGTTTCCAGGCTCATTTATAGTATGATATAGAGCCTGTAGAGGTTTAGTATAAGCAGATACCACGATATCGGAGCTGCAGCCTTCGTCGAAATTGTACCGTATTTATTCTGCTCTTTATGTTCTGTATTAATTGATGGAAGAAAACTTAGTTTTGAGGTGATAAACACGACTTTTGTACAAGTCTGCAAAATTTTGTGTGGATGTTTTATGTACAGGACTGTAAGTAATTTTAATTTTTTAACCAGGGTGTTTTTTGAAATTTTTGCCTACATGAGTGAGGTGGTACTTCTCTTAAAAATTGGGTTCCTTTCTCACTGATGTCGACCTGAAACTGATTTATACCAAGAAGAGAAGTTAATAAAATTACAGGAGCAGCACAGTTGGATGTGGTTAGTCCTGCATGAAATCTGCTTCCAGATGGCTGTAAAGCAAAGTGTAGTATAAGTCTAAATTGTGCTTCCAAAGAGGATTAAAGTGTATAGAACAATAAATCTTACAGATTCAGTTCAGTTCTGATGGTCTGCAATTGCTTGTGCAGTTTTCTTATAAACTAAGTCCAGATCCATATTTGGATTCTGTGGATTAGGCATAGATTTACATTAAATGTTAGAGAATATTATGTCTCCTTAAAAGTGTCAACTGGCTCCTCTTTGAAATAATGCTTCACTCCTCAGGTCTATGCTCATACTGACTGCTTGTCAACTTGTGCTTTTTCAAACATATAAATTTAATTCATCTGTTTTTACTGAGTTTTGGTAAAACACTTATTGGAAAAGCTGTTTGTTTAATTGGTCATGTGAACACTGGCTTTTGCTTTGACCTTTAAATTCTGCTTTTGCTCGTTGTTTTATATTTATTGCCTTTGATTATTGTACCTTGTGCTCTTATTGAACTTATAATCCTGATCAGTGTCTCAAAACTGTGTGTTCTTTTGATCCCAAGGCAGACAGGATTGACTAAGGAAAACTACTTTTAGTAGGAGAACAGATTATATGTATAATATTTTTCTTTGTAGAAACAGTAAACATTTGCATTCAAAAATGAAACCAGAAATCAGCATGCTAGTAAATAATCTATATTTTTGGCCCTTCTTTCCTGTCTCCTTAAACTGTATAGCTTTTACTAAGTCGTTACTTTTCTCATTTTTAACAACTCTGAACATCTTCCCTTGAAAAGGCATATGCTGGTTGCTTAGCTACTGCGCTGTGTGTTATGCATTTCAGTTTCTGAATAATAAGGTGAATTTTAGGAGTTTCCTATTCATTAATAAGCACTGAGGAGTGAAACAGAAATCTGAGATAAAATGAAACTCAGGAAAGTTATTTAGTGAATGTTATTTTTTTCCTATGACTCAGGTTTATGCTTTTTCCTATCAAAATGTCTGCATTCAGTCCCTACCAAGCAGAATGTTACAACAGGCAGTGGATTCTGGTGATAGCGAGAAGAAATTCTTGCTTGAGCATCAGTAAGAAAGATACTATAAAATGTGTAGATATTTTTTTAAAATTCAGTGTTTATTCTGTTTCTGAGTACACATTGATATGAAAGGGACTTGTCTTGTCTTAGTGGCTTTTTTGGTTGTAGTCTCAGAGTGTATGGAAACAGACAAAAGGTCCAACCTTGCTATTTCCACCCCAACTCCCTCATATTTTGGTATATACTTCATGGCTGGACATAATCTCACTCTGTACTCTTGGACTGTGTTAAGTGCTGGCCCTATGGACTGTCTTTTAGACATTTGTTTGATTTCTAATACATAAATGCAATACTGGTGGTAGGGCAAATTGTAAAATCATTTTTCTGAAAAAAAAAAGTTGCCTTTTCTCTTCTGAAAACGTTCTTATTGAAGATTTGGAGATACTACGGTTAAAATGTTTGACCTGAATCTGCACCCAAAGCTTAGTTCAGGCCTGGAATTTTGTGCTCATGGATGCAGCATACAGTGTGCACTGTCTCTGTGTTACACAGTGGTCATACGTTTGCTTTGTTCTTGTCTGCAAGCTTCTTCTGCATGCATGAAAAGGATGTTAAATTAAGAACTCTTTGTGTCTAGTCACTGTACAATAGAGATTTAAAAATATTTACTTATCGTTCTAGGTCATACTGACTTAAAACTTTGAAAATGCCATAAATTTCTGCCTCATGTTGTCTAAGGGACCCTTATGAGATGACAGAGGGAATAAGTTTGTTCATAGAAGTCATTAAAAAGAAATTATTTGTTCATGCAGTTTCCTCTATATGTGTTTTCTCAAAAGAGACTCTAAAATGGCATCTTCTTTTCATTCTTCCTTAATAGAAATCTGGTTAAGAAGTACTGTCCTAAACGTTCACCAAAAGATGAGGAACCCAGGTAAAAACGTGCATTTCAAGTTCTAAGTATAAAAAATAAAGACTAACAGTATATGATATAATTTATGGCTTTTTAGATAAGTATTTAATTGGCTAACACGACAAAAGAATTGTTCTTGGCTTCTTGAAATTCTGCTGCAATTCTTTAGCATGAAACCTTTGCTTATTCCGAGTAGTATTTTAACAGAGTAACATAGTAAACATGGCAAGTTGTACTTGCTCCCTTCCAAATCTTTAGGTATTTGAAATTTTGAAAGCAGAAGTTTAGCATGCTATGTACAGTCTAGTTGTTTGGTTTTTTTAAGTAAACCAGTTACGTATCCTTAGGCTTTGTTTTGTTCTTTGTTTAGTAGAGTTTTCTAGTGCATTTTGATGGCAATACAAATGTAGCTGTGCGTCTAGTCTATGATTCAGGTGTACACAAAATTGTCATATTTCGGGCAAGAGGAGCTTCTGAAATGCTGACTTGCTTTGACTCCAGAGACAAAAATAAGTGAATGTCTAATGGTGGGGAACAGTCTGTGCTAAGCAACTTCCTTTATCGGAGACATGCTTGTTTTGCTGTCCATGGCCACAGCCATTAAAAAAACTTACTTAGAAGAGCACAGTACTTTTCCTTCGTTAGTGGTAGGTCTTAGGAAATACAAAAAGTAGACAAGTGTCGAGGTTGCAGCTAGAGCACATGCTGTGCAGAGTGTCTGAGAATTCATGGTTGGATTTCCTCTAGCTCTTTTAACTACCTAAAGATCCTGGACTGCAGGAATAGGCTTTCCAGTTCTAGGGTGGCATTTGAAATTCCCAAGAGCCAAGCCTATGGAGATGGCAGTATTCCACCCTTAAAAGAAAGAGAGAAAGATGTCTATTTTAATGTGGTGCCTGTTTTTTTTTTCCCTTTCTTCCCTTCCACACACACTTTCTACCCTTTGCCCCTCCTCTTCCCCCTTTTTAGTGCCAGCCATAGTGGCACCTTACTTCCAGCCAAGAGGTGGGCGGGCAAACAGGCAACTGTCTCCAGAGCTGATAGCAAACTTGTTCTGTAGAACATCCATCGGGATGCATATGAGTGGTATGATTGGCATGTTCCACCCTCGAGACCACCAAGCACATCATCTCTGCAGCAAGCTCAGCCTCGAGCCTAGGGACGTATGTATCTGCTCCCAAGCTCAGGCCTCTCAGTTGGCAGCTTAGGAGATACCACTATACTACAGGGTTCTCCAGGTAGTAGTATTCTTCTTTCTTTTCCATCCACAAACCCCATATTCTTATAAAATGTATTTGAAGAGACATTGCAACGTATAGTACATGCTAGGCTTAATGTAGGCCTTCCCAGCTTGTATTTCTACTATAACTCAATTAGCGTTAAGGTGTGTTGTAAAATGTGTATTTTATTTAATCAGGAGTGCAGAATATACTAAAAGAAGTCTGTCTAAAAAATCCTGTCTAACTTTTTGTGTATGTTTGTGTGTGTGTGTGTGCTTTTTGTCAGGTTTACTTCGTGTATTGCCTTTTTTAACATCCTTAATGAGTTGAATGACTATGCAGGACAACGAGAAGTAGTTGCAGAAGAAATGGGACACAGGGTGTATGGAGAACTGATGAGATATTCTCATGATCTAAAAACGGAGAGAAAAATGGTAATTTTAATATTTTTTATTTGAAAATAGGATACCAGAATGTATGATTTTTAATTAATTGATACATTTGTTTACCCAGTTCAGTAAATGGGGCAATAAGTTTTGTAATACCTGGCAATACATTTCTAAAACACAACTAAAGTTTTTCTGTATGTTTATATACTGGCTTACTACAGTTATTAAACCTAAAAATGAATGTCTTGGGAGATAGTGGTTACTAGTAACCTTTTTTTGCCAGTGCAATTTTCATCTGTGGTACTGTTCATATGTGATTAGTAATGTTTTTCAAGAAGTACCAATAACTTGTGGGAGATACTGCACATCACAGGCTGTCAGCTAGTGTGGGGACTAGGGGCTGGTAATACCAACACCAAAAAGATAGACAAGCTAAACTTATTTGTGGTGTTTTTAGCATCTTCAGGAAGGGCGAAAGGCTCAGCAGTATCTGGACATGTGCTGGAAACAGATGGATAATGTGAGTTTGTGTTTGATTTCTTTTTTTTTTTCAGTTGAACTTAAATAATACACAGAGAATAGAACTGTTGTCAACTGTCTTGCTTAGGTTTTAGTGTTCAGCTGTGATACTGAATCTCCAAGTAATTTAATAACATCCAAAATACAATTCCATGTGTTTGTAGTTCCCTGGTTAAAAAAATCTCCTGTGAACAGCTTCTGTGTGTAGGTTTGAGTGAAGCCTTGGCTTTCATCCAGTGTAACAAGCAGAAGGGAATGTTTTTAACATGGGTGCAGACTTTGGTTGTTTCTCCTTGAGCTACTAATAATGACAATTTGCTTAAAAATGAAGATGAAATCTTAAGTATGTATTTGACTTGAGTTTGAGGGCTTTATACATGAGGTTTGTTCAATAATACCACTACAGACTACAGGACTTTCAGGAGGTAGAATTACTTCATATCAGAGAAATGCAGAAAGTGAATGTCTGTAGAAAAGGGCCTCTTTTTCTTGAAAGAAATGCTTTTAAAGATAAGAAAATATGAAAGTTAACCAAGTCTCTTCAAGATGTAGTCTGATATGCTTGTTTTGTTTCTTGAAACTTTGATCCAGATTATTGTGAAGCAATAGGAAAGGAGAGGTGAATTTCTATTTTGTTGTTGTGTTCCCAGATGAGCAGAGTCTTGTTTCATTGTCATGTCAGAGTTTAATTCATTGTCAGAGGATCAGAATAGAGGCAGATGCGGTGTAAGTCCCAGAGTTCAGCTCAAACCATCAGTGGTGGTGTGTGCACTGTATTTACTGAGAGCAGTCTTTCACATGCACACAGCCCTTAAGGGACACGCCAGCCTCGATTGCCTGACTGCACTGAAGCAGGAGAGCAATGTCACAGTCTCTGCAGTTTTTCTCTAGAGTTTTTCTCTTGAGCTGCAGCAATTTTTCCTACAGCAGTTGTCTTGACAACAGCCAGAAAAATTGAACATCAAGTACATTAAATACTGTTGTCTGTGCTACCTACAGCTGTGCGAGTTGGTATGAATATTGATCATGATCGTACTGTAGGTACATACCTCAGACTACCTTAAAATTCAAATAATTTCATTGAATTTACTCAAGTAAAACTCATTACTGGAGAAGGAATTTGAAAATTTTGCTGATACAGGACCAGGTTTAAGTTTTCTACCCTGTAACTTTTATTTAGGTTATTGAAGTTGGGTTGAAAGTGAACTTGCATGTTTATAATAAGCTGTGGATCTTTGTAATGGGTTGTTTTGTATTTTGTACTTTGTGTCATAATTGCAGTTTCCTTGCTGATACTTCAAAGAAATAAGTTTTATATAGAAAAGATGAAATTTTTTTATATCTAGTTGCTGTGATAACAATATACTTATTTAAGGGTACTTAGTGAATTTAAGATATTTAAATGAAAGCTTTAATATTCAGAATTAACATGAAACTGAATGAGAATAGTGGCTGTTGAAGCAGTAAGTTTGTGCCTTTTGTAGAGCAAAAAGAAATTTGAGAGAGAATGCAGAGAGGCAGAGAAGGCACAACAAAGCTATGAACGACTGGACAATGACACTAATGCAACAAAGGCTGATGTTGAGAAGGTAAGGGCAGTGGCTTTTATTCTAAAAAATACTTTTATTTGCATGTTTATGATCGCAACTGAAATGACATTCATTGAGTATGTAAAATATGCTTACTTGTTATGTGCAAAATCAAAGTTAGAGTAAAAAGTAAGACAGCAGTGGAAGGGAGGATGATTCATTAGTCTTGAGACAATGCTCTTTAGATAGAATGAGAATGGTTTGGCNATCATCAGAGAAAGTATCAGTTGTATATAATTACATATATAAACACATACATATACCTGTTGAAGCAGTAAGTTTGTGCCTTTTGTAGAGCAAAAAGAAATTTGAGAGAGAATGCAGAGAGGCAGAGAAGGCACAACAAAGCTATGAACGACTGGACAATGACACTAATGCAACAAAGGCTGATGTTGAGAAGGTAAGGGCAGTGGCTTTTATTCTAAAAAATACTTTTATTTGCATGTTTATGATCGCAACTGAAATGACATTCATTGAGTATGTAAAATATGCTTACTTGTTATGTGCAAAATCAAAGTTAGAGTAAAAAGTAAGACAGCAGTGGAAGGGAGGATGATTCATTAGTCTTGAGACAATGCTCTTTAGATAGAATGAGAATGGTTTGGCTTGTGAGGGATCTTGAAGATCCCATCCAACCTGGCCTTGAAAGCTCCCAGGGATGGGGCATCCGCAGCTTCTCTGGGCAACCTGTTCCATTGTCTCACCATTCTCAAAGTGAAGAATTTTTTCCTAATGTCTAATTTTAACCTGATCTCTATGAGTTTGAAGCAATACTCCTCTCGAGCTCTCCTGTAGCCCCTTTATGTGCTGTGGAAGGTGCTCTAAGTTGTCCCTGAAGGCTTCTTTTTCTCTTGGCTGAAGTCCCAACTCTCTCAGCCTGTTTTCATAGGATGGACATAAAGCTCTTATTTATGTCCCTCCTGTGGACTCTCCCCATCAGGTCCATGTCCTTCCTGTGCCGGGGTCTCACCATGGTGGAGCAGAGGGTCAGACCTGCTGGCCACACTGCTTTTGATGCAGCCCAGGACACAGTTGGCTTTCTGGGCTGTGAATGTTCATTGCAAGGACCCCCAAGTCCCTCTCCTCAGGGCTGCTCTCAGTCCATTCCCTGCCCAGCCTGTGTTAGTGCTTGGGACTGCCCCAGCCCCCATCAGGGATCTGGTACTTGGCCTTGTTGAGCTTCTTGACAGTCCCTCTGGGTGGCTGTGATGACTGTGTTCCTTAAACAGGCAGGTGTTCTGGCCTTTGGGATATTGTGGTATGTATATATATATACAGTCACTTCTATGTTTTGTAAAATATACATTTAAGCAGGGTGGCTAAGGGAGCTAAAATGATCATTGCTTTCTCTGTATATAGCAAATGAGGTTTGTAGAGTGTCAATATATGTATATGAAGTCTCTCATTCTTTTTAGTCCAGTTACAATGATGTCAGCTTTTATGACTTAGGACTGGTGTTTTTGCATAGTTAGTGAGATGGAGCAATGCTGTGTGCCACTGAAAAGCACAAGACATGTTTAACCTGGTAACATTTTCCTGTTAGGCCAAGCAACAGTTAAACCTACGCACACATATGGCTGATGAAAACAAAAATGAATATGCTGCACAACTACAGAATTTTAATGGGGAACAGCACAAACACTACTACATTGTCATTCCTCAGATTTATAAGGTAAAATAATTAACAGATAAAGTATGTCTGATCTCTTAAAGAAGTAGTACATTTTAATATTTAAAACTTTATTTTTAGGATTTTAATGGATAAGTTTATCAAGAAATTGGCATAGTCTTGATGCAGCCTGTGTTTTACCACAAGACTTACTGCTTATCGTATTTTTGCTTAGATTTGTAACAAAAATGCTCAGTTGCATTTTCTGTAAGATTTTATATTTTACAGACTCTTTGTTTAAATATTGTTGAAGAAGTGTGGCAGAATAAACATTTGAGACATCTGGGTGAGAGCAGGCATTTAAAACAATTGTTCTAATACGGTTTGATCACTAATTCTCATGATATTTGTACGTGTGTGTGAATGTTTTGCCTGTGGCAGAGATGAGGGAAGGCACATGGTGACTGTGGTTCAATGCACAGGTGTAAATGGGTGCATTGGAAGCAGAAGTACCAGCCCCCCCAGCTGGTCATTGCTGTGTCAATATTACCAGCAACCCACAGACCTCTCTAAAATAATAAAAAATGTTAAAGATCAGTGTTTTGCATGGAAAATGGGGATTTCTTGAGATGCCTTATGTAACTATTAAGATATTTTTAGCGTTATTTTGAAAACAGAGAGGCTTTGCAAAACTAATTGAAGTACTTGGTGGGTGTCAGGTGAGGCTAGTTCAGAAGTGTGGTGGCATGTACCTCCAGATGTGGGAACTGCTTCTGAAATGAGGAGTGAGGAAATGGGAAGTGAAGTACTGGCTTTATTCTAAGGTGGATCAAGGTAATTATACTCAATATTTTTCAGAAGCATAAGGCAGTTGCTATTATTTTTTAAAATACTTATTAGAAGATCTAGCATTTACAGGAGAAAATTGCCTTGGCTTATAAAAGAATTTTTAATATTTTAACTCTTAAGCAGAACTACAGTAGATCTGACATGAACACACTGATGGAAGAATTACTGTCAACTCACAGGAGAAACAATTCAATCATCTTTGTAGCTTGGACAAGGGTTTTGCTTTACTGCCTTTATTTCTCTAGAGTTAAAGTCCATTATCATTGTAAGATATTATGTTTTTTGAACTCTACAGTAGGGGCAAGAATGCCTAGTCCTACTTTCTCTTGGGACTGCACTTTTATTATTTCCTTGCAAGTATTTGGTAACATTCTGGAAAGGAGTTTAGCATGACTAGGTTACTGTTTTCTTTTGGAGAGATGAAATTAAACACTGTTTGTGACATCTGCTTTAGTAGACACAGGAAAGATCCAACTTCTCATCAAGTTTTTGACAACCTATTGGTATATGTCCTATTGGTTTTTGTTTTCTTTTGTTTGGGGATTTTTTTCCGCCTTCAACTAGGCCAAAGGTCCAGGGCTATTACCATAGTAGTTCTCTTTTATTTGTTCTTTTTTTTCTGTTCCAGTAAACTTTTATTGCAAATCTTATGTAATGGTATTCTTTTCTTTATTTTCTTGCGCACTTCTAAAGGAAATGGTTTGTATTTCAACTCAGAGATCGTGTCTAAACTGTGGATAATTTTAATTTTTCCTATTTGTTCTGTTTTAAAATAATTGGTATTTATTGGAAAGTATAAAAATAGAAGCAAGATGATATATTTATCACTAGAGAGAAATTACTTGGAACTAGAATGAGAGAATGAGGAGATGTAGAATTAAGTAAAATTTCCTCATGGTCATTTTTGCATGAAACAAATACTTTAAATAGTTGCCTGAGGCACTGTACACGTGCTTCATAAAAGAAGGAAAAGAAAGTCCATTCCTTACATAATTTTTAGAAATCAAAGAGTATAAACTCTTTGTAACTTTGTCTGTGTTTGAAAGGACATTTAAGTTCCGTTTTGTTAAGCAAATAAAAATACTAGTAAAGCACAGAAGGTCTGTACTACACTGTGGTGACTGCAGTAACTGCCTATGTCAGGATCGAGGGGGTGAATCTACAAATTAAAGCTTTATTTTGTCTTTCTTTGCACTTGCAGCAACTTCAAGAAATGGATGAAAGAAGGACTATCAAACTTAGTGAATGTTACAAAGGCTTTGCTGACTCTGAGCGCAAGGTTATTCCGATTATCTCTAAATGTTTAGAAGGGATGATCCTTGCAGCAAAATCTGTGGATGAACACAGAGTAAGTAGAACTGAGTAACTTTTAAAAAGTATGTGAGCAATTTAACTGTTACAGAAGCTGTGGAGAGGGGGAGGACTGACTTAACCTGTTCATTTATTGTTCTGTTGTCAAGTATTTCTCTGCTTGAAAAGTTTTGTGACTTCAGTTTTAGCTTAAGTGATCACTTCCACTTTCGGTGTCTGCTTTCTTCCTCTTTTTTTGATTTTGTGTGATCTGAAGATCTTTGACACTTTCTCACTGTGTTTGATTTTGGACCCATTGTTTTTGCTGTCCTGAACAATACCAGTGTGGTTGGTATTTTCGTGACATTAAATCATATAAAGGGTGCTGAGTTAACGAAGTGTCATTCCACATCTTGTTTGATTGCAGTTCTCGGCACTTCCCTCTTATTCCTTGTAATATGGGTTCTTTCCCATCACATCATACTACATCTAGTTTTTCAGTATGATCTTCATTTCAGTGCCAATGTTGAAGGATCAAAAGGTGGAGTAGTAGTTTGTCCCTAAAGCATGTCCTGTTTTAAATTTGTGATAACCCTTGGCAAGTATTAGCTGCATTCTGAACAGCAGAGTATGCTGTGGCTGAGATAAAAGAACGTGTGTTGCCTTAACTTGCTGTATTCAAAAGCATGAGTTTTCCGAGCTCATTCTTACTTTCCCATCTCTGCAATTGAATTTCTCTGGTTCTCTCTGGGTTTGTTTTTAAACACCTTAATGTCCTATGTTTAGGACTCTCAACTCGTGATAGACTGCTTCAAATCCGGCTTTGAACCTCCTGGAGATTTTCCATTTGAAGACTATAGTCAGAATATTTACAGAACTATCTCTGATGGAACCATCAGTACACCAAAGCAGGAAGGAATGAGAATTGATTCAAAAACTACAGTCGGCAAGGCTAAAGGAAAGCTGTGGCTATTTGGAAAGAAACCAAAGGTAACAATTAAGAAATTACTATTTGGAAAATTAAAATGTGAGCATCTAGAGGGCATGGAAGCAGCAATTTGTTTTAAAATAACCTCCGCCTTTCCTGCCACTGTCTTTTAGAATACATGTAAGGAGATCTGAAGCTTTGAATAGGATTGGATACTTATTGTGATAAAAATCAACTTCTCACAGGAGGAATTTTTTTCAGTTCTCCTTCCAGTGATTTATGTTTGGGAATATTTTTAATAGTTACTTGATAAAAGTAGCTTACCATCACTGTAATGTTTCTAAGATTCTGTAGACGCTTTGTCCAACTGCATAGAAAAGGTGTTATGAATGTAAAAACGAGGGGAGGAGGAGTTTGCTTTGGAATTGGGGAGGCCTCAGATCTCTCTTATAATACAGAAAACAACCCCCTTCTAAATGTCACATTTATATATAGAAGTGTTATATAGATTTGTGGTACCTGCTGCTTTTGAAAACTTCTGAGGTTTAGCTGAAAACTCGAGTTCATAATACCTCATTGGTAAAACATACTGTTGAAGCTCCATACTGGTAAATGTCCTAGAAAATATTACTATTAAATAGGTGAAAATATTCCTGTAAATATTGGAAGTATAGTAATGACTCTTTGTTGTCTTTATGAGTTACAAATAACACTTTTTGTGCAAGCTGCCTTCATGGATCAACAAAAAAGATTGTCAATGCATGCATTAACTATATAAATGAATAATGGAGCATATAGATATTTAAGTTTTGTGCTGTGTCTTTATTTAATATTGGAGTGTATCAGTGAACCATTTTAATGATTCCCACAAATTTCTGTGGAGTTATTTTAGTGCTGCAAGCCAGTTTCTGTAACTTACTACAGAAAGCTAATCTTAGAGCTTATTAGTGTTAGGACTTACTTTCCACTTACTAATATTCCAGGAAAGATGTTTACAGAAAGGAAAGACACAGCTGGTTCTTTATTCTATCTGCTGTATATTATGTAACTGCAGCTGTGTGTTAACATGAAAACCCATTGTTTGCTTCTCATGCAGTGCAGTTCATGGTTGATAAGAGTTCATCTATTGGAGAGTTGGTAAATCTACATTGGTTTTCAATCTTGCTGGTGTAAGAAATCCCTCAGTATGATGGCAGCTGAAGGAAGCTGACAAGACTTGCCCGACTCTTTGTTCTCCCCACTTTGTTCACTTTGTATGTAGCATTCAGAGTCAGCCTTACCGTTTTCTGTGTGGAATCACAGTAGACATATGTGTATACAATGCTCCATGTGTCTCTTCCTTAGGACCTGGACAAAATGAAAGATTTTGTTCCTTTTTCTCAGCTCTTTTTGGGGAGGTTGGAGGAGTGCCCTACAAAACACCAGCTAGGAACAAAATCCTTATCAGATGACACCTATTTAATTCCAAACACTATTCACAGGTTTTAAAATACATTCTTAAATTACCTAATATAAAATTAACTGCTTTGTTACAAGTAGGGTATTCATGGTGGCCTTAGGGCCTTCATTTAGCTCAAACTATGGCTGGTCTTGACTTCCAGATATGTGTTTACTTATTTTTGATGTTGTCAAAGACATAGAAGTATTTTTGAAAGGGAATGACTTGTGCAGCAGTGGAAATAATACTGCAAAATTGAACTGGGAAAGAGCAGCAGAGGTGTGAGACACAGAAGTGAGAGAAGCAATTTGAAAAAAGGGGAGCAAGTTCTCATGGTGATATTAAGAATGCCACGAAGGCATTGTGTCAGTCCAGCTTGACTACAGAAATTGAGAATAATTTCTGTTTCAGTCAGAGATGTCCCTAATAGCTCTGTTTTAACTAGCTGGGTAGGGTACCTCAGTGTGCAGCAGCAGGAATGTACGAGCTTCCAGAATGACTGTGATTAAATTGGCAAGAGCAGAACTTTAAGAAAAGACAGGGAACTTTGGGATCTTGTAAGGATCTTGTGGCAGTGTTGAGTCTAAAGCTTTCTGAATATTCCTTCATTCTCTGCAGCAGCCTGTAATTCTGAAAACTAATTCATGACAGAAACCTTTTAAACCCATACAGTTATAGTATTAATGTGTCTGGAACGTTATAAGCTGTTTCTGTGTTGGATGGAAATTTTATTTTTGTAAGACAGAATTTTCATTTTAAAATCACTTTGAACATTTGGCTTATTTATTGCTTTCTTTATTTCCACATTAGCCACAATCCCCACCCCTAACCCCTACTAGTTTATACACATCCAGTACTCCTAATGGGTCCCAGTATCCCATATTCTCCATTGAACCAGTGCATTATTGCATGAGTGACATAAAAACAGGGAAGCCCAGAATTCCTTCTTTCAGAAGCCTCAAAAGAGGGGTAAGTTCAGTAACAAGTTGAAATGCATGATGGGCTATGAACAGTGTGTTTGTGATGTGGCTTTTTGAATGCTCTGCACCCTCATTATAAGGCTTACTTGGTTAAAAGTATCACTTCAGCTATGAGGTCACTTGTAGGATACTTGGTTTCATACTATACTGCATAAAAATAAAATAGAAATACCCTTAATTGCATTTGAAATAATTGTGCCTAAAAGAAAGGTGTTATAAAGAGGGTGCTCAGCATGTGTTTGATACCTTTCTCCATTGTTGTTCACATTCACAAATGTTTTCCTACCATCATGTAACATATTTTTGCAGTAATTTATCAATATATTTATATATAGTCACCACAATACATATATAGTCACCACAAAAATCATCTGAAAGATGAGGTGTCTTATTTGCTGACTTTGAATTGAAATGGGAGTAGTTGATTATGAGATCCTGAACTAAAAAAGAAGAACTTTAATTTCTTTTGTTCATCAAATGCTATAGCACATGGTGCTTGGAGATTTTGAAATATTGATTTTTAAAGCATTGCAGTTTTAATGCATTTTCTGATCAATTAATTGTTGTTTGTCCTGGGTTGTTTTGGGTAAAATTCTTGAAAAATTTAATGCCGAATGCCACCTACTGAGATTTATCAATTAATTTACTCATTTATAGTGGCATATTCTGCAAGTACAATTTATTTGGAAGTCAGTAGAAGGGAAATACAACACTTGTACTGCAAGTGACAAATGTACTGCCACTTTCCTGTTATGTCAGAAAAGCTTAGGCTGCCCAGTTTGTGTATTCAATGATATTTGTCGATCCAAATAATGTGATAATTGGATGCGTTTGATTATGTTTAATAATGTTTTGATATTTCAAAACAATATTGACGTGCCACATGTGCATCAAGAATGGTTGACTGCTGTCGACATAATGTGGAGATCAAGGTACAATGTTACATTGCAGCGAAGTTATAATTTAGAGGCTCCCTTGTTGTCCTGAAATAGAGTGGCTTAAAGAAAATAAGTTTGAACTGTGAGACATGTTGTGGCATCTACTTTCCGGTCCCCACATATCTTGGAAATACCCTTTCTGCCACGACCATTCTTCAGAAAATTGTTGTGGTCCTTTAAGTGTATCTGGAGGACAATTTCTCCTTCCCCCTTCTGAGTCACTTACAAATTGGTCTGGTCATGAAGGTAACATTTCTTCTTTAATATTTAGTGAGAAAGTAACTGGATTAGATAGCACAGGGCTTGATTCCACCTCCATTTTGTTGATCACTAAATGATGTATTGACTCCTGGCTTACAAATCATCACAGTAGTTCTAGAACCTCTTTCTGAAGCAACAGATCATCTCCTAGCAACTACAGAATGCTCATGGGAAATGAAACCATATCATCGATTTCTGAAATACATTGTTCATGTAAAATTCAATTTAATACAGAATATTATTTAAAATTAGGATCACTAGGGTCCTACAGATCTAGATTAACTCAAATTGCCACAGTATTAAATAATCTTTGTAAAATCTTCAAGATGAACATTTAATTTGTATATATTTTAAATTTCCTTGCAAGCATTTTAACAGACATCACACTGTCATGTATTTCTTAAGTCTTTTCAACTTAGATGTATCCTGGAATACTAATAGATTTTTTTCAATCTAATTAGTCAGTCTTATATCTTGATTAAATGCTTAATAGTTGCTACTATATGATGCTATTTCCCACATTTTTGTCCCTGGAAAATAACCACCAAGTGGTATTGTCATGCAGAACTTCCAAACCATAGAATATAGAAAGGTTTGGGTTGGAAGGGACCTTAAAGTTGAATTAGTTTCAGCTCCTAGACCAGGATGCCCAGAGCCCCATCCAACCTGGCCTTGAACACTTCCAGGGATGGAGCATCCACAGCTTCTGTGGGCAACCTGTCCCAGTGTCTCACCACCCTCTGAACGAAGAATTTCTTCTAACATCTCATTCCTTTGTCCTATCACTATCTTTCCATGTAAAATAGTATTTAATTTGCTTCTGCTTCTGCTGAGCTGTATCCATGAGTTAGCACATATCAGACAGTAAACATGCTGGTTGTTTTGTTTAACGTGCCCTGTACAAGATTTCTCTCAAGGCACTGGAGGTCACGAAGCCATTCTTCCTTCATTCTGTGCTTCAAGCAGTAGATTGCCCTATCATGATGTAGAGCCAAAGCAGCAAACAGTTGCTGTAGAGAAGGTTATTGAGAAAAGGTGTAAACAAGTGTCCTCTGCTTTACTGCTGCTGCTTCTTTGAAGCCTTGACAGTTCCAGATGTTGTTTGTGCTTCTGAGAGGTCTGTGCCCAGTGCCTCTGGGACATAAACAGAGGAGCATCAGCAGTGCTGCGTAAACCTGAACAGGGTTTTCTTGGAAGAATCTTTCTGAAGGGAGCAGAAAGTTTATGCCATTTTGCATCCTTGGACTGTATTGAGTTTCCCACCCAAGTATCATTTGTGAAGGTGCTTTACTTCCCTTATTGGTAGAAATTCTAATTTTATATGTGTGCCCCAATCAACAGCCTTACTAATTGCTGAGGGTTGTCAGGTTGAGATCTCTCTCCTAAATTGCTTGGCAGATCCTCGAAATGCTGTGAATGTTAAACCTGAGATGCAACTCCTGGCACCCATGTTTTATTTGCCTCTTCTAAGGATAAAGTCTTAAATGTCTTTATTTTGATCTGGACTAAAACATTTTTAGATAACAATGATCCAAATGCTGTTTTCAGGTAGTAAAATTAATTACATACTTCTAAATTTGAAAAACATCTTTGTTTATTCTAGATCTACTGTGATAATGAAGTGAATATATTGTAAAAATTACATTTGTAGAAGTGATGGTAGTTGGTTTTGAGCTATGATTAACAAATTATATGCTTATGGCTGATCATCATCATCAAATTCTGCTGTTTTGTGCAATGTTGGCTCTGTGTGTGTTTCTTTTCCTACAATAGAAGATCTTTACCTTATTATTCAGAACACTAAATTCAAAAGTAGTAAAATGAAGTTGTTAGAATTTAATAAAGTACCCATGATCAGTAGTAATTTTTAAATTAGTAATTCTTAAAGCAGTTCTTTTCTTGTGCTTATAGTAAAATGTATTTTTATAACTTAAAACATCAATCCTTAAGTAATATTTTAAAGATACATTTTTAGGCATTAATAATTTTTGTAATTGGTCCTTGCATGTAAAATAATTTCCCGTTTCTTTCTGTTTTCAAATGAACTGTGCAGTGGTCGGTGAAGATGGTAAGCCCGTGTGCTGATCTGTCTGCTGTACTTCTGCCAAGATAGCATGAAAGTAATCTTTTGAAAGTGTTTCCATATCATAACTGCTTTAAGTCAGGTGCTGAAATACATCTTCAGATTTTCCACTCATATGCACAGTCCTCTTAATCATCCATGCTTAATGTGAGGCAGTTAGAGCTGCGATCTGGCTGCAACCACATCTGCGATTTGGGAATGTTAGAGGTGATGAATATTCATGAGTTGGTCATGATGGATTTGTGATTTCTCTTGGTCAGGAAAATTGTTAAAGCAGCATAAAATGTTATATGAAAAGACTACAGAATTCTTGTAAAGAGGAAATACCGAATACAGCACTCCTTTAATTAGAAAAAGTCATTGCAGAGGAGATGATCCTTTATGCTCAGAAATATAGGAAGCTGTTACATTAAATGAAAACCATGCCTGAATCAATAATGTTGTTTTGCAGAGTGGATCAGTAAAAATTCACAAAAAGACCTCTGTGGTTCTGAGTCTTTAGGATACTCTGGTATTAATTGTCCTATAAGGGAGAATGATACAGAGGACATGATTGTCTTTTTGTTTCTTTGTAGTGTGTAAAAGCACCTGAAAGGATTTTTGTGGGTTTTTTTCCCCTCCAGAAAGGAACACTTCTGTTTTATTTTGGAAACATGATGTCTTTATTTTCCCCCTTTTATGGTGTCTTGTATTCCCTTCTAAAAAAGTGTAAAAGATCCCAGAAGATGAGTGGCACAAGAAGTTCTTAAAAGTGGACTATTGGAAACTTGGCACCCGAGCCTAAGGCTGCCTGTGTAAAAATCTCAACAGTCAAGTTTCTGTAAAGTTTCTTCTTGACAAAAGAAGTGCTGCCCATGGAGGGTTACTGTAATGGCAGGGAGGTCTCTTGTGCTAAACCCAACTTCCTTAGGCAACTGGGAACACATCAAATGTAACTTAATCTTCTGTTATTCTGACATGTACCATATTTCCTTCTTAACACTGTGTTTGTCAGCCTGAGGGAAAGAGTTTTCACAACAAGCTCAAAAGACACGTAAATGTCTCTTCCTATGCATTTCATACCCAAGTCCTCCCATCCTGTTTATAACCTGGGCACAAGTTTGCAATCAAGTTTGAAGGTTTGGGTTCACAACAATAGGTGGTGTTTAAGTTGTTGGTTTGGGGGTTTTTTAGGGTTTGGGAAGTAAGGGGTTTTTGCCTCTTTGAAGTTTTGGGAGGCTTTTTAATAGTAAAGAGGTGACTTGGAATATTTGACGAAGTTTTGATTCAGCTTAACAAATTTAAGTCAGAATCTTGATATTATAAAGGCTCTTTTGTGCTCTATGAACTAGTTTTACTCGAGGTAAAATCCATCAGAACTTTGTAAGTTTTAATATGTTTTCTAGGATTGCTGAACTTGTGGAAGAGACCTGTAATAATACTTTGGAATGAAGATCCAAAATGTAGTATTTTTTCTTTTGATACCATCCAGATCACTACAGAACACCCTCCAGAGAAAGAAACAATTACATATGTACTTATCTTTATATACATATTTCAGTTAAAATAAAAATCTAAGATAGTTCTGTAGTTATTAATTCTGTCCTGTCTAAATCTGCTTTAAGTGCAGTGGATGTAGCAGGTTATTCATGACTCAGGTTTTCAAAGAAGTAATTAAGTCTACAAATTTTGAATTACCTCTGTGAGCAGCTGTTACAGAAGGCAGAAAGAGCCTTGACTCAGTGAATTCCTGCACTGGCAGCAAGGACATGCATTTACTCTGTTGCAGTCTTTTGTAGAGCTGTTTGTCAAGTTCTTAAGAAGGTCCATCCTGCTTCCAGTGAACACTGTCCATGTGTGGATATGTCAGTTCAACTACCCAGATCTGTGCATGTCACTTGTTTCATGGTGTTTCTGCTTGCAGGGCCCTGCACTAGAAGACTTCAGCCATCTCCCTCCAGAACAAAGACGCAAGAAACTGCAGCAGAGAATCGATGAACTCAACAGAGAGCTACAGAAGGAAACGGACCAAAAGTGAGTGGGTTCTTTTGGAGCTCTGTCATGGTTCTCTCACTGTTTCTGTGCAAGTCCTCTACCTAAGCCAACAGTGCTCAAAAGCTAGGAGATTATATACTAAACCAGACTATTACAAAGCATTTTTAGGCTCATAGTCTGTTGTATGCAGGTTCCATTTGCATTGCTTCCTTCTGCTTTGTCATAATACTCATTTTGATCCTAGTATGGCATAGGAAACATTGCCTCTAAAATTATGCATTAAAAAAATGCGTAGGTCTGTCAAGCAAGAAAGCTGCAATATAAAGCATTAAGAAAAGGACATTATTAATATTGACAAAATTGTGTATAACAGACAATATGGGAAACAGTACTGAGAGTCAGCAGTGGAGTCCTTGTGTGCCTGTGCACAGGAAAAGAAAGCAAAGTACTAAGATGACAGAATGGGAGAAGGATGTAGGCAAGGTGTGGGGACCAGAAGTGCCTCATCTCTGTGCTTAGTATCTAATCATGGGCAGGATCTCATATGCATTATTTTAGCTTTAATGAATCAGTACTTGTAATTATTGCCACGTTTCATGTGTTTGTAGAGATGCCCTCATCAAGATGAAGGATGTTTATGAGAAAAATCCCCAGATGGGTGATCCAAGCAGTTTGCAACCAAAATTAACTGAGACTATGAGCAACATGGACCGCCTTCGGATGGAAATACACAAGAATGAGGTGAGACTCTGAAAGAATTCCTTGGAAAATGTAAATGATTGGTACAGTCATACTTTGTCTTACAGGTTTTAAATAGAGCACCCACTTGATTTTGGGTGCCATATTTGCAAGTGTGTTCACCTGGCTAGAATAAGGATGTAAGCTCTTCAGAAGAACTTATTCATTTATTCCGTAATTCATGTGTGGTTAAAGATTGTTTTTTCCTTGAGACTAGTATGGAGTATAGGCTAAGTATAACTTCATGCTTTGTGTGAAGTTATTGTGAGACTTGATGTCTGAATGCAATCTCTGTGGCTGTGAACTGTATGCAGTTAAGCACATTTGTTAAACTTGCTGGTTTAGAGTCGTTTTCTCTGACACCAGTATTTGTCTTTTTTCCTCCAAGGCCTGGCTCTCTGAAGTTGAAGGTAAAGTAGCAGCCAGAAGCGACAGGCGGCACAGCAGTGACATCAACCATCTTGTAACACAGGGCCGAGAGAGGTCACTATTCTGTCTCTACTGTTTTTCTCTTACACTGTAATCAGTACATATCTCTGATAGCTGTCACTCCTCCTCCGAAGGTCTTTCTAAAGGAAAATCTTACGTTCTGACTTCTAGAGATCACTTCATGCCATTTGGTAACGTTTAAAAACAGTCTAATTGAAACACCTGCTCATTAAACAGCAGGTGCCTTTTTAAAGCTCTCCTGTTGCATTGTTTAAGGCTCACCAGTTATTCATGGTCTGTGGAGACAGGTATGTGTATGTCACACTGATGTTTGGTTTTGTAGCAGAATTCAGTCTAAGCTTTCACTAGATCAGGGTTTTTTTCAGAAAATCACCTCTGGCAGTAATGTAAAACCTGCTAACAGGAATTCCCAGAGTGATATCCACCGTCTGCCCTCCTGGTGGTGCATGTGTGTTCTGAGATTTAGAGCTGAGAACTCTTCAGAACCCTCATGCCGCAATCCTTGTGTTACAGCCCTGAAGGGAGCTACACGGACGATGCGAATCAGGAAGTTCGCAGCCCACCACAGCAACACGCTCATCCCAATGAGTTTGATGATGAGTTTGAAGATGATGATCCATTACCAGCTATAGGACATTGCAAGGCAATATATCCATTTGATGGTAAGGTTAACAACATGCTCTATGACTCCTTGGCTGTAAGGAATGGATTATTTGTTAGAGAGAAGTAAAATGGTTTGAAGTAAATTAACTGTATGAGCAACCAGTTGCTGATAAAATCAGTGGAAATACCTTATAAATTACTTTAACTCATGAGCAGTTCTTTGGTGCTGTTTTAAGATAAATATTATCACAGCTATTGGCAAATATTTGGCTTTACAAATTAGTTGGGGTTTTTTTCTGTAAGTCTGTTTGGCCGTGTGTTCTTTTGCACAGATTTTTCATTCTTCCTGTTCATATATAATTTGGAAACTATGCCCTGGGAAAAAGATGACTTGAAATTCTGTCTGAATATTAAGACTTCTTTGCCTCCTGTTTTTCCCAGGTCATAATGAAGGCACTCTAGCAATGAAAGAAGGGGAAATCTTGTACATTATTGAGGAGGACAAAGGAGATGGGTGGACAAGAGCTCGAAGACATAATGGAGAGGAAGGCTATGTGCCAACATCATATATAGATGTAACGCTAGAGAAAAACAGCAAAGGTGCAGTAACCTATATCTAACAGTAAACTGACAGCTTTCAGTTGTACATTCCCCAGGGAAAATAGTGGAAAAATAGTAAGTTACACTGGTTCATGGAAAGAATTACACAATCAGAAGCCAACAATGATCTGTTGTTTGAATTGGGAGTTTGCGATAATCCTTTTCAGAGATGCCCACATCAAATCATGCATCTTACACTGGTCTGTAATTTTGACCAATACCTTTTCTTTGTTTAACTGATCTAGAGTTCCTGCTTTACAAAGCACTAAATCCAATTCAGCTAGTAAACTTTAAAAAAACAGGATTCCTGCTTGTTCTTTAGAATACTTTGTTTTTATACAGAACTGAAAAAATACTTAAGTTTTAAAGATCTCTAAGATTTACTGTTCCCACTTTTATTACTTAAATTATATGCTTTAAACAGAGGGCTTTTTCCTCTAGTAACTAACAAAACTCAGTTATTGAAAATTATTAATTTCCTTCCTTAGCAAATACTTGGCAGCTTTCACTTCTTAAACAGGAAAATGTTTCCTGATTCCGAAAGTTCCGCAAAAATACTCAGGAAAAAACATTATGATTAAGAAGGACAGAAAGTCCACTGACCAGCCTATCTCCTTCCTTTTCAGTACTTGTAATGTGAAATGTTCTGTATTGGACACAAGTTCATTGTTTGAACTCTAGATACCTTGAACAAACAAAAAGAGACCACTTGTAATGCTTGATGTCTTACTGAAACCTCTCTCTGCTCCTAATAAGGGAATGATTTTATATTCTTAATCTGTGTCTGTAAGCAAAGCCTTTGAATTGTACTGTGTTCAACTTGAAATCAAGGTCTTAAATGTTCAGTAATTCTCCTCACTGTTAACGCACTGAGGATTGGAAACTGCATTGCACTACTTTATTACTAGAAAAAAAAAAGCTTATCTAAAGAGTGTAGCTTGTATTTCTACTGAGAGTTTGTTGAATTAAGTACGTGGCTAATGTGTAGCCCCTGAGAATGGCCTGTTTGAACTGAGCACACTTCTCTATCTTCTAAAGGCCTCCAGTAACTTTGTTCTTTTCTTTTTCCTCTTGGACTGCAGGTTCCTGAAGCGGGTTTCTGAGAAAATGGGCGAGATCTTGAAGGAGGTTACATGCAGCT
>WEKX01028565.1:141161-168384 GCA_013390025.1 Pitta sordida | reverse complement strand
GGGGCGGATTTTGGAGGGGGGTACGGGGCGGGGGGGGGGGGGGGGGGGGGGGGGGGGGGGGGGGACTAGACTGGGAGGCCCAAGGGTAAAAGCTAGTTGCATGAATGCATGCAGACATACATTTAGTCACTAACATCTTAGCATCTCCATATATAGGTAAGGATGTATTACAAAAATCTTCAATTTGTGCAGGAAAGTAAGAGTTCCATTACCAGAGTAAAAAGGCTACTGCTCCTAAAATTGCTTTATTTTCATTGTCCTAGGTTGTCCCAGGTGCACAAACTATATTTTAGCTTGTGCTGTATGTCGATTTTTCTCAATTACGCTCTTTTCCAACTCATTTTAATTGGCATTTAGAACCATCTGTCAGTTACCAGTCTGCCTGTGCCACCTCCATGCTCGCCGTTAACTCCTGCATGCCTAGGACAGTCAGGCACGTGTGTGTAACACCTTGTCATCACTGCTTGTCTTATTTTGTAACAAATCATTTTCTTTAAATGTCTTCAGCACTAGAGTTTCATCCCAGTATCCATGTATGCTGCTATAACAATACCACTGCAACCATCGTTACATTCCAGATTTTTGGCATAACTGATAAGAGGCTGTAATGTGTTTTGTTAATTTGGGGAAATAATCCATCTCGGCTCTAGCCTACAATGTAATCAAGAGAAACTCCTAGAACTGTGGTCCATCTTCAGCCCTTCGGTAACCTGTTGTGAGCACTGAAAACCTGGAACACAACCAGAGGATTCACCACTGCAAGCTAATGACTGTTTTCAGAAGTCAACACTTGCCATTCAAATGCTGCCTTAAACTAGAGTGCCTAAAAGCTGTTGTTTGCCAACACTACCACTTACAGTATCCCACAAAGGGCTTTGTGTCTCAGCTTTTTTCTCAGTGCTGCAGCTGCTGAGGTAGCCACGGTAGGTGTTTTCTAGAGCTCTTCTTTACTGGATACATGGTGCATCATGAATTTTATACATTGAAATGTGTATCTTCATTTGACTTTAATATTTTTTAAAAGATTTTTACGGAAACTGTCTTTTAGTTTTTCACTATGAAGCTCCAAGTTTCATTACTGCAGTGCTAGTCCATTTCCAGGTGATGCTTCATTGTATGGACCAGTTGAAATTTGAGTGATACTTCGTAATGATCTATGTGCACTTTTACTTGTAAACAATTGAAATTTGGATATGTTTATACGTGTAAATATAGTTGTCTGCAGTGCCCCTATTGCTTATGTTGTCTTGCCTCCCATTTGTGGTTCTATTAATGAATACATCATATCTGATTGATTAAGGTGATAAGGATTAGACTAGAGATACTGGGGGGAGGGATACTTATATCAAAGCAAGTTTGTCAACCCAGCCACCTGCTGTTCAGCAGCATATTATCAAATAGTAATTCAAACATCTGTTTTTCTGGGCTCTGAAGCAATATTTGGATGCAGCAGTGCTGGATTCTTTTTCATTTCAGTGTTATTAGAATCTGTACTACCAGTAAAGACCGAATTTGAGTGATTTGTGTAGAGATTTATTCCTTTTGATATGTATACCACTATTACACAGCTTGACCTAGTCTACTATGGGGCCTATTAAACTCTAAAGTTTAGATTTTTGGAGCTTGTATACAGGGTTATTTATATAATAATGTGACATTACTCAATACTGACAAAACTACTTAGGTAGTTTTTTTGGGTTTGGGGTTTTGGGGCGGTTTGTTGGGCTTGGGGTTGTTTTGTTTTTCTTTTTTTTTTTTTAAATCTAGTGCTTTTTTATTTTGAAGTTAGAGAAAACTCAATGATCCTTGTGGGTCCCTTCCAACTCAGAATATTCTGTGATTCTGTAATTCTGTGAAAAAGAGGAAATGTGATCTGTGTATTTTCTGCTAAAGGGCCTGTGGTCTGCCTGGCATAACAGCCGTGCAGGTCAGTAATAACACTTTCTGGATAAGGACTAAATGTTCTTTTCACGCTACTGTTTGTTTTATTAAAACCAGGATTTGCTTCCTTTGGAGGCAGGTTGCTTTCAAGATGGATAGTGCAACTTGTATGAGGGTTATTAAACATAGGAAAAAACCATTTGTACTTGCACAGCTAGTTATAAATCACGTAGTCTGAAATTCTGAATGTGAGTTGTCTTAAAGAATCTGACATTTTCCAGTAATTTTTTAATCCTTTTTTGTGCACATGTTGATTTCCTAAATGTTAAATGCTTTGCTTAAAAATAGTGTTCTCTGTTGAGAATATTTTCATGGAATAAAAAAATCTTTTCATGTTCTAAGTAATTAGCTTCCCCATTTGTCTTCTGTTAAGATTGACAGGGAGACTTTCAGTATGAGATCTGTAAAATCCCACCATGGTAGAAAAAAACCTCTGCTGTGAGTGTGGATAGGAGGAACAAATTTTGGTGTTGGTTTTGTTGTTAGTCTGCTCAAATACTTCCAGAAGCTTTAAGTAACATGTTGCTCCAGAGGCAGGTTTACTCACAACAAAAGCACCTGCAGCTCTAACTGATCTGACTGAAATATGGGAACAACTTCTGAGGACTCAGAATAAACCAGTTCTGTGCATTGCAAAGTGAAATTTGCTGCTAAAACACTGTGCAAAAAGTGCTAATGCCTCGTATTTTGCATCGAGAAAAGAGAAAATACTTACCACAGAGTCATTCACTTCAGTAAATGAAGCAGTTTTAAAACATACATACACCCACATTTACTCATGGCTGAAAGCATTTTAATTATCTGGATTGTTTGTTCTTGCCATTTCATCATTCATTCCTGGCAGCAGAGCTGTTGTGCAGGCTCCAGCAAAAGCCAAAGTACTACAGATGCTGTCTCAAAAAAAAGCATAAGTTGTCCCCACACATACACAAACTGATTTTCTGCTTTCATAGGCACAGTGAGAGTTGAGCCTTGTGGCGTGGTGACAGATAAAGGATCATTCTGCAACCTGCAGGATTTCTATGATCTGTAAATATGCAGATTATTTTGCATGAAGATACACTTCAAATCACAATTCTATTTACAGTGGTTTATATTCATTAAAGAAATATTATACAACAAATTTTCTACTATGTCAGATACTTAATCTATCATTTTATTTACACTGTTTGCTTCATCTTAAGATGCCAGTGCCCTTATTTCTTGGCATCATTAAAACACTGCAACTCTAGGGAAATAAAGGGATAACCAGAAATTTAAAAGGATCATTAAATGACTTGGTGACACAGTAAATAAATAATTTGTTTAGAAATCAGTAGTTTTAAAACAAGTGTGCACTGTGCAGTTAAAAGTTCTAAACATCTTGTGAAATGCAAGAAGTTTCGCAGTATCAAATTGCCAGAAGAATGCTAAGGTTCTTTCAAGTATATCACTTAAATAGGGTTTACAGAGTCTTAGATACTTAATTGTTCCACCAGCTTCACTGGAGGAGGTTCCAGTTTTCGGGAAAGTGCAGTTAAAATCTGATTGAATTTCTCGTATCGTTCACTTTGATTAACTTGTGCTCCTTTGCTGCCCCAGAGCAATCTCATTTGAAATTCTGTCTTGAAGATTTCACTCAGCTCTTCATCTGGTTGGAAACCTAGTAAGTAAAAATACCACCATCAGACATTTTTTTTTAATGCTGTAGAAATGGCTTTTAAACTGTATTCTCCCCAAATAAGCTTCAGTGTGCTGGGTTCCTTTTGCACAATCTGAAGAAGCTGGTAAAACAGTGAAAATCCTTTCCCTCTTTGACATTCTAGTAGTGCACAGAGGGCTCCAGGCACGCTGGAAGAGGCCAGCCTTTGCTCAGTTCTAGTGCTCTAGAATTGTCCTTACTGCCTGACCCTAGACAGCATTACTGTCGCGTGTATGTTACCTGCACAACTGGGTGTGTTTCTCTCCATTCCCTTAAGTTTTCCACTGCCAGTTAAAAAAAATAGTCACAACTACCATGTTGCTGCTTTGTGGCTGTAAGCTTTCAGGATAGCTCCGTGTTGGATCCTGCACTCCTGTAAAGAATCTTATGCTGATGGGTGATGTTTATTTGCAATAAACAGAGCAGGATTTTTAAACTGCACAGAAGACAGGAAGAACAGTCCTTGCTGTACTTCTGTTCAGTTTTAGAAGGGTCACCATACTAAGTCATGAGAACTTTGGGTATGTTTAGCAAAAATGCTCGTTGGAGAATTACAGTGATGAATAAGTTACTGCTTTTAAACACTATTGATGTTGTCCTCAGACTGAGTTTCCTGCAGGACATTTGCCACTACCTCAGCTCGATTCAGAGAGAAGTATTTCTCACACTGTGACAGTGGCACTTGGGCAGAGCCAGAACCCCCCGAGGTGTTGCTGTGCAGCCCCTGCCCTTACCTTGCAGCAGCCGCTCTGCAGCGCAGCGATACGTGTCTGCGTTCTGCGCTATCGCACGGGCCCTGGCCAAGTGCCTGAGCATGATTTCACCGCTCTGGTCACTGCTTTCCCACAGGTCCAGGCCTTCAAAAACAACAGCCTGTCGCTCCATCAGGGTAACAAGAGGCATCAGCAGGGGCACTGTTATGTTGTTCTCTGGAGTGCTGATGGTCTCTGGGACAGAGAGTAACAAACAAACCATCAGACATGGTAAAACCTGCTAATTGAAAAAGGCATTTTAACTGCAGTATTCGCCTTTTAAGTTGGAAACGACTTCCATCTTTCGAGTTAGCCCCTTACCTCAGATATACCTGCCCTGCCTGTTTCTAGCACTGGAAAGCTGCATTTGCGACAGGAGAAGGCTTTGCTGAATTACTAAACAATGGCACAGAGATTTTAAACACATATTTTCAAAATCTGGGTCATTCCAATAGCTTCCATGAGGCTAAAACCTTTTCACTGTCTAAACATTCTCTTACAGGAACATTCTGATAAATGTTTTTGTCTGCCTTGCACCCCTTTAAAAACTAGAGCTGCAAACAGTCAGGTGCAGGAGCACTTAATGACCAGAGTTATTACCTAGCTGATTCTATTTGAGGAGTCATCTTCTGATCCAACAGGCAAAGCAACTAAAAAGAAAAATCTGCCTGTGAGGAAGGAGATTTTTTTCTCTTTGGGGCAAAATGATGCAGTGTTTCAGTTTCTGTCCACAAAGAGCAGTATGGGTGTGGGAAGAATGTAACACATAACTAACTGATGCTTGCTTGGCAGACTGTTTGTGCCTGTTGCATTGTCAGATTTGATTCTGCAAGTCTGCATGGTCATTTTAACATAAAACGCATAGCTATGGAAAGAGCAGATGCCTTATCTCCCTACAGAGGAGATCTGTAGTGGAGAGTTAAAAGGAGTGGGAGAGTTAAAACACTAAACAGAACCCAGTGTCACTCATACTCACTATTCCACTCATCTTGTCCTTCATGCAAAGCTTTGCAGGATGGTTTCAGCTGTTTTTCATACATAATGGCAGTCTGGGTATAACGATGCCTTAGAGCAGTCCAGGTCTGTTCTAATCTAGTGACCTGTTCATACAAAATAGAGAATATCCATTACTGACTCCCCAGGGATCCACAGGAAAAGGACGCTGCTAGTCACAGAACAGTCATGAGGAGACTGTTCTCACGATCTCTCTAGTCTCAAATACTGCTTAAATTAAACCATCAAGCAACTTCACATTTTGGAACATAGAAACACATTTTTACCTGAGGCATTTCTAATGCTTTCATAATTGCAGAAAATGCATATAGATCCCCCAGTGAATCCTTCAGTTCCACAGCAACTTGGATGATCCTGTTTAATGTTGCTGCTCTATCTTCTACATTTCCTGTGCAACCCAAGATGTCCACAGCTATTCCTATTGCCATGGTATTGTGCCTGTAAGTAGATCAATTTATATGACTGGTTACAAATTATTAAATTTACATGTGCTCAAATATCAGGTCAAAGGTATATTTCTCCCTTGGTGTGTCCAGCAAACTTAGTTTTACCAATATCTTTGCATCAGAAGCAATAATGACATCATATGGACTAGATGATACACACAGGCTTTATATTAACATTTTAATAAATTTTTGTAAGATACTACTAACTATACAAAATTGTGCTCAAGCAATGAATGAATGAACACGTTTGGGAAAACTGCCCCAATTCCCTTTGTCCTTCACACTCCAATCCTGTGACACTCACTCTAGATTTCAGTAATCAAACTACTGAAATATGAAGTAGAGAAAGTAGATCAAGGTTAAACACCTTAAGTATTCCCCCCTTTAACTTGTGCAGAGATTTTACAGAAAGCTTCACTGTTAATTTTTCACTTTATTAGAGCCTTCAGCCTCTTCCCAGTTGCAGACAGCTACTACCTTTCAATCTCCACACACACTTACATGCTCATAGATTATAGGTCCCCTGATAGTTTATTTAGTATATTTATATTTAGTTTATTTATTTAGCTTATTTAGTATTAGTATTATTATTGTAAGGGATGGTGTTCAGCTGCTCTAAGGACCCTGCTTTTGACACCATTCCCCTTTCCCTGTATTACATGTGTGAAGTTGCCTTATGACCTGAAAAGAAATTACACACCATTGAACTAAAGAACCTGGACACGTGAAGTCGGGAAACATGCAGGAGAGCATTCTTTGAGGAAATGTGGAGTTCAGTGTAGCCACACTCTGAGCTTCTGGCCTGGAAATGAGCAACAGAAACATTTACCTTTCAATGAGGTCAAGGCGCAGCTGATGTCCATAAGGCAAGGTGATCAGTTCAAGGCCAGAGTTCCCTCCCATATTCCTCCTCATCTCTTCAGAAACTTCTACTATCCTTGCCACCTGTCAAGCACGAAAAACTCTGCATGAGTTTTGAAACTATAGTCAAAAAAATCTCCAAGCCACAGAACTCCAGGTTAGTGCAGGGCATACAGAGCTAAGTGCACAAAATGCAACACTAGAATACAGGTGTCAAAGAAAAAATTATGCACATTCAGGGCCTTACATAAAAAGGCCAGTAAAGTACTTCTGTTTACATGATTCAGTCATCAGAAAACATAAAATATGTGACCAAAATGCTCTATCAAACTTCCATCATCTGCTTCCAGAAAGAGATTACTGTGCAAGTTCCAGGAAATACAGCCTGTCAGAGAGGCACTGCTCCTTGGCTGTAAAGATGTACACACTTGCTTTGCCTTCCTTCTAAAAAGAGGACTGCTCAGAATGGTTTTGGTTATACCACAGGATACTCATAAAGGTGAATTAGAAAAAGGACACAACGTTGAGTGACTAACAAGTCAGTCTGTGAAAGCTGACATCCTCACCAATTTGTCTTTAATTTTAAAACATTAAACAGTAGCTGTTCATTATCTCAATAACACTTCTATATGCTTATAATCAGAAAAAACACATTAATATGATAATGTAAGATTATCTGCTGGTTTAAGGCCTCTATGTTGACACTAACAAATCAATCTGCCTGTAACTTTCTGATACACCCATCAGCAGGCTGTCTTGGCTATGGAAAGATGAAAGCAATCTGGGCTGCACAAGCCTCAGCAGTACAAAATCTAACACTGGAGAAACCTGTTTCACTTCCAAGGACACAGGAGTGATAGGAAGGTCCTGGAGAGGCACTGATTGCTACTCCCTCACAAAAAAATATTCACCTTACCACTTAACATTTCTTTATTAGACATGTCATTACTTAAAAGGCAAACTGAACTACTGGTGTGACACAGAAGACTTAAGAACTTCAGCCTTATCAGGGATCTCAGTACAAAGCATTCATTCTGGCCCAATTCACATGCCCATCTCATTGCATCATGCAGTTCTTATCAGTGCAGTCATATGCAACAAGTTGCCAATGAACAACAGGCACTGGTTCAGCACTGAGAGATGAAGATCAAACAGATGTCTCGACCTGTCCCAGCTAGTTACTGTTCTGCTCCAAAATCAAAATCTGTTTGTGTAAAACCCTCCAGTGACCCAATTAATTGTACAGGCTTTCAGACTTCCATCAGGCCAGTTGTCTCCTGGGCTCCATTGCAAAGTTTATAGCATTTAAAATAAGGAATCTAATAATGAGCTAATTGTATATAACAAATATACACACACATACAAATGCTTACCACTTCTCTAGGGGATGCATATCCTATGCCTTCAAGGAACATACTCTTTGACAATATATTAAAGAGATTCAAGTTATTAGGCTGAAGGAGGGAAAAAGTGAATTTTGGAACTAAAACCACTAGAAAATGCTGTTACTGTTCTGGAACCATAGTAAAGAAGCCTCCATCTACCATTTCTGAACAGAGCAAACAGTTGTGGAGCTGAGTTCTTGTGTCACCATGTCTGCATGAAGCCTCACTTGGCAGCAGCTAGTGAGGAGAGAAGCTGTGTGTGCTGTTGGCAGGAGCCCAGCAGCTCCCACACCACTCACTGCTGCTCCAGGAACTGCCCCTCAGCACAGCAGCACCAGCCGAGTGCTACAGACGTGTTGCTTCTGCAGCATCAACATTCCCTCTTCCTTTCTTGTCTGAAATGGGGCTGCCCAGTAAGCAACCATTTGGTTTGCTTCTCAATCTGCTCTTAAAAAAACCCAACAACTAAAACTCAACAAAGCCTGGGGTTAGACACCCACCGTATCTGGTTCCTGTAGCTGCGCTGTGGCAGGCACAGCACTCAGTCATCCCAGAAAAAGTGGTGCAGATTCAACCGCTGTTACACTTCCTTCATTGCACAAAGTCATCATCTCATTAGGAGATGGTTCTCCTGTCTGTTTGATCCAACAGCTGATCTCCAAGCCCTGTCAGCTGATCCTTTCTACATTGTGAAAAACAGTTGTGGTTTACATCTTTCTAAGCAATTCCACTAGTGATGTAGTTCTCTCACAGGAGAGAAACGCACAAGTCCTGACAGCTATATCCCCACACCACCTATCCTGCTGTAAGACAGGAACTCAGACAGAGATTAGAAGGACAGCTGGTTTTATAAGTTTAAATTAGTTCCACTGAACATCACTTATTATGGGCAGCCATATGGCAGCCAGGTAATGACTGCCCATGCAAGCTAACCAGCTACTTCCCGTCATGAGCAATTCTTTCCACAGTGCTTCACAGCACAAGGTCTTCCTCCAATACGGGAAAAAGGCTGAATCAGACACATACAGCAACTGATAGGAGATCAGAAGATTTATGAAACACTGAGAATTTAAGTCAAGGATGATGAGAGACCTTTGGTCTAAAGAGTTTGTGAACATTCTTGTTCTTCAAATGGAAAACCACCCTAAAAATTCCTTCAAGCAATACAAACATTACATTATCTGCAAATCTATCCATTAATCTTTTCAAATGAGTTCTTTAAAAAGCCCACACTTGCACAATATAAAATCAAATGCATGAACTTGGCTTTTTTTTTACCTTGCAGTCCATTCGAAGAATATGCTGTGCAATCATCTTTGGGTTATTGTTGGTGAAAAGCTCCTTAACTCTTCTTAACATTGATGTTTCCAATGGCTTGTTTTCAGGAGGAAGTAGTTTGGACTCAAAATCATTTGGTTTAAAACTAGACACTGTCTCAAAAACAGGTGCAGAAAAGATGCTGTCCTCTTCAGCCATCTGAATTGAAGCTTCTAAAGTACTCGCAGAGTTCACTGTAGGAGAGTTCATTGTAGGATCATCATCAAGGATCAAATAGCTCGTTTCAGAGTTCCTGAATGAGTGTGTTCCCCTCTCCTTTTGTGTCAGATGTTCCACATAGCTGTTCTTCTGGCATAAGTGTTGTCGCGTTGCTGCAGGATGTCTGGCAGGGTTCAGTTCACAATAGTGTCCTTCTGAACTTTGGGAAGCCAAAGGAGAATCTGGAGGCTTCATCAGGGCTTTGCTGGGTTTAGGTGGAGGCTTTGGACAGAGCTGACTGTCTGACCCTCTAAGAGCTTCCCCTACTTGTGACTCTGAGGTGAGTTTCTGAACAATTGCGGGGCTTAGAGATGGTTCACTGCCTGTTCTAAATGCAGGTGAGCTTGGACAGGAGTTTGTATCTGCTTCAGGTAATCGAGATGGATGTCTTGAACCTGCAGGGGAAAACAGCATTTTAGACGGTCAAAATACGCACAACTCCTGATGACTGTCCCAGGGTTCATCTCTTGATGCTATTTCCTAAGGAAAATATTGTCAGATCATGTCCATTATTCACTGGCAAAAATGTATTTGAAGTGATATTTTGAGGAATGAGCTAGTCAGCAAATTCCATTCACTTGTTGATCAGCCCCAAATCCCAAATCCATGGAACAGCTGCACCATAATACAGCTCTGTGGTAATGCTGACAGTAATTCCGGTCTGTGCTGCATACATAGGCTACACTGTCAGAGCTGGACAGCCTCCATGGCTTGGAATAGGAGGTTTCTTTGTAACCTGATCTAGGCTATAAAAACAGCAACTTCCAGCCACACCACATAAAAGATGAGTCATTTCTGAGACTGACAAGTTTGAGATGAAAGCACAATTCCCCAAAGTCAAGCCTGAACCTGCAATAAGGTATGGAAAGAATGAATTTCAGGGATGTTAATCCTTTCATGAAACATAGCTAATTTGAAGAGCTGGAGAAACACATCCACATACTTGTGTATTTATGCCTCATCCTGTACCTGCTGCATATGCAAACCTCTGCATCCAACACAGGAGTGAACCTGGCATCAGACATCCCCAATCTGCAATTCTCAGTGTGTTTGCAAAGTGGCCAGTTGCATCGTGTGGATTTTACTACTTGATTGCAGATACAAAACACAATCTGCAAATCACAGCCTGTCCCCACTCATAAACACTATGATACCAGAACTTGCTTGAAGTAGTCCATGACAAAATGCACAGAACTCTTTAGGCTGTTTTAGTACAAAAAGAAAAGTTTTTACAGACATAGATTGCAATAATCAGTTCAACTACAGATGGACAGAAATGTGCTTCATAAATGTCTGTTCATCTCAGTGTTAAACAATGTTAAGCACATCCTTTCTATCAGAATAGTCTCACTCTACACACTCTTAATCTTCTCTTTGTTATAAGAAGTCTTTCCACAATAGGCACTATGAACTTTAACAGTACTGTGTTCAAAGTAACGAGCAGCCTCGGAAATCAAACACTACAGTTTGTCCACATGGGAAGAGATGCATTATTGGAAGCTTTCATACAGTGTGTTACCACCTAAACAATCACTTACACTTCTGAAGACCATGAGAAACAAACAACCACAGTCAACAAGTGGTCAAGTGTTGGCACACCTTGTATGCCTGGAGTAAGATGATAGTGGCTGTGGAACCAAACCCCAGCAAATGGAAAAGCAAAAGAGATGGAGGTAGAGAGAGACTGAGGGAAACAGAAGGACAGAACTGAGTACAACAGCCAGGGTAGTGCCTGTCTCCTAGTGAGGAATGTTACCACATCCGCATACTTTACCCTGAGAAAGAGCAGTTACCAGAACTGCCATGAAACACCATTTCTACTTCATAGACTTCTGTCAGAAAGATATGACTGAAACAAGTCAGTTCTTGTAAAGCACAAGAGGGGAAAGGTAATACCATCCAAAAAAGATACTAATGCCGACTGTGGCTGTCATTTTTTTGGTGTGGAAGCCTGCTGAGTTGTGTGCTGAAGTACTCAACTAGCTGGTGCAGTGTAAGTAAAAACCCTGTTCCAGTGACCTAAAAAAGCAAAGAGTGTGCTAACACAGCCCACACTGGCCATTAAATATAACTGTATTTCCAGTACTCAGAACACTTAGCAGTCTCACTTTGGTCTGAAAAGTGACAGACCATATGGACATCCAGTGATTCTATGTGTGAAACATTTAATTACAACACATACCTATTAGCAGATAGCTCTCTGACTGGTGAGCCTTCAAAGGGAATCTTTTCTCCAGAACGTGATCCAAACTAGCTGGCTGGCTACCACTTTTGTCTTTGTTTCTAGGATAAACAAAAACACAAACAAAATCATATCAATACATGCAACACTTTTAACATATGTATCTAACTGCCAGAATATATCATAGTCACTGCAAGGATCGTAAGCTTTCCATTTGAGCAGCTTACAATAATAAAAGGTACTCCATTCTGTTGTAGTGGCAGTGAAATGGGCCACACTAAGTGTCACCCTGCAGCATTTATGAGGGCATGTCTTTGAACATGAAGACTTCTTAAAGGAACACTTGATTTGGACACTGAAATTAGGATCCATTATCCCACAACTGGCTTTTTTATTTCAGGAGCCAAATATGGAAAACCAGACTTCTCTGGAAGAACAACGGGGTTTTATTTCAATCCTTTGTCTTACACGGCCAAGACTTGCCAAGTCACTGAAGAACAAGCTGAAGTGCTGTTGTGCTTCCAGAGTACACATTTGCTCTTGCTTCGTGGATTTGCTGACCCTTTGCTAAAAATTGGAAAACTAGGCATGAGGGTTTGCTATCTCAAATCAGAGTGAAAATTCCCATCACCTACAGCAAGAGCTAATACAATTACTTCATTTCGTTCCATACAGACAGCAAAATTAAAATACCTCAAAAGATTTCCTCTGGTTATGCTCTGCTCCTGGGATTGCATGCCGGATATACCAAGGCTCAGCCTTTTTGCAGTTTCTGTTTTCCCTTCAGGGCTGGTTGGTTCTTTTTGTTGGACTCGAGTTACACCATACTTTTCTTCTAGACACCTGAGAGGCACAGTCCTGTTGATAGGCTGAAAAATAATTGCTCCGCTCTGCTTTGATATTGGTGTGCGATTCCCAACGTAGTATCTAACTAAGCCAGGGATACTGTCAAAACTTTCCAGTTCAAACTGATACTGAACACGACAGTAGGCTTCACTGCATCTTAGAACTGTTTTGTTGATTTTGAAATGTTGAGAGGTATTTTTCCACTGACAGGTAAGAACAAAGTTCCCAGGACTGGAGAGAGAATCCCTGATCAGAAAATCTCCATCTCTCTGCACTAGGCCTTCTGCCACCTTTGAGGAAAAAGAATTATGCAAAAAATACTTTCAGAATCAGAAAACAACTAGTCAAACAACACATTGCAACAAAACATTCTTAAACATAAGGATTAATTTGGCTACTCTGGGAGGACAGACAAAGCCACAAATATAAACCAAAGCATGAAGCGTGGTAGAAGATTAATGTCTCTGATTCTAAAATTATGTATAAGCTCATCCCACAGCAGAGATCTGGAGGGGCTTCTTGGAAGAAGCCAGCAGCAAGAAACATGACCCACTTTAGTGTCTATATTTCTTCTAGTTTTCTAATAGAAAACAAGGCATGAAGGGAAAGAAAGTTGCAGGACTTTAGAGTTTAAAGCACCTGAACAGACAGTCACACTTGAGTTTAGAAACCATTACTACAAGAGCCTGGAATTTCTCCTTTCATTAGTGATAGAAGCTTTCATTTTTTTATTCTTTGTGAATGCTGCATGTGAATACTACTGACTAGAAGAGTCAGAGAAATGCTGGTTTTCTGTTTTGGGTTAGTCCTTTCATGTGCCGGGTGTGGGCGCTGAGCCCGCCCAGCTCCGGGGCGAGGCCCGCAGGGGGAGCTCCGGGTGCTCGGGGACCGAAGCTCCGATCCAACCACAGTCTTGACGTGGTTTTTAACTGCATTTGTAAGGATTAACCTTAAGTTACTGCACAGAATTTGTTGCGTTTTTATCCTCTCTCCAAAATTCTAAGTACAAGAAAGAATATAAACAAGAACATTTTCACTTTGGTTAAAATACTGAACCAAATTAGTGTGTCTGAATATGTGGGAATAGTATTCTCATATAAAGCTTAAATTCCATTTTCACCTTTATTCAGAGAAATCCTGAAATATCTCTGCTTTTCACTTTAGGTCTGCCCTAAATCCTTGCTCAGCCTCATTTTACGCCCAGCTGTGATAAAAAACATTGCTTTCATACAAATAGGCATTACGCTTCTACTAAATTAACACAGATACTAGAGACGTGTATAGTACTTCAGTGAAATTCTGCTTGTCTAGAGAAGCTCAAAGCACATCTGGCAATGCAAAGATCACGTACCTGCCGAGGAATACGTCCATGGTACCAGGCATGGCTACGCAAGTCCTCACTACTGAGCTGCAGCTCTTCCTCTAACTCCTTCTTCAGTTTTTCCGGGCTGTTATCCATAACTTGCCTCTCCCTAGAAAACTGCAATAAAAGATTAAAAGCTTCAACTGTGCCAAGTTTAGTGATTAACATTTTACCTGGGTTATAGCTTCTGTCACATGGCCTGCACTGGAATTCAGGTGCTGCTTTCAGCAGGCTGGCTTGGCTTTGCTCTCTAGATTGTATTTGCAAAACCCAGTGAGATAACATGTGATTGTTCTACACTGCATGGAACAGAGCAAAGTGTTCTGCCTGTACACCAAACTAATAATGGCACACCTACAAAGTCACTTCTCTTACTTCCTCTTTCGAATATGAATTCTAACTATATCCAAAAAATGGAGCTGGACCCAAATGCCCTCCTCCAATATTCTTCCTCCTGTTTAAACTTCCATTCCAAATTCAGATTCTTTTTCCCCTTTAAACCGCTCCTATTAAGAACATTCCAAATACATAAGACAGGCTAACCTGGACACATCTCATTATTTCTGTTGCACTAACAAACAATTTGCAAAACTGAAGTTTCAGCCTTAAAGGGCTTCTTTCTGATGGCCACTGTCAGTCTAAATCTGCATGTTTCCTTCCTAAAGGAAAAAAAGCTCTTGTTACCCCTTGCGACCTGCTTGAAGATTCCTCCATCACCACTATACAACCACTGAAAGATTTTCTGAAAAATTTCTATCTTCATGTCTTCTGGGGTACAGCCGGGCCACTCTGGCTCACTAGTCCTTACGGACACAGTGTTGGTAACAAAGGAACGTGCGGCATCTTCTCTAAAGAGAGGCCACATACTTTTTGTAAGCACTCGGTGGGGGGAAGTTCTTTGGACTTCCTTCCATTCTCCAAGGGCTGGGACTCCAGCCCATCTTTGTTGTGATGACGACTTTCAAAAGCCTGGGAACATGTTCTACACCAATCAAAGAATCAGAGTATACACGCTCTTCAGAGAATGATCACTTGAAAAAAAAAAAGAGAGAGGGGGAGAGAGAGAGGGTCTCCACCTGGAGCACAGAATAAAATGCAACATTTTGCTCCACTGCATTATGGACTTTTTTTTCTTAGCTCTGGGTATGAGCCAAAGCTCAGAGCTGATGCAAATATGGAACACATGCATTATTTAAAAAAAGAAGTTGAAATGCCGCCTACCAATCCTGCTCTTCCCATGAACACTGCATTTTATTCTTCACCTTGAATACTCATAGCACCTAACCATGTGAGCAGGTGGCACACATTTAACACTTCTTTCAACCATCCTCCCCGCAGTTTCAAGCAGACTGAATTACCTCAGATTACCAGACAGCAGATTTTTGGTGGAATAATGTCAGAACAGGCATCTTGCTGCCAAGATTATTTAAGCATGCTGGGAGCTCAACAAAATTCCAAGATAAATTCTCCCCTTCTCTCTGGTTTTCTCAAAGAAAACTAAGTCTTCTCTTAGACAAACACAAATAAATGTAATAGCTTACACAGAAAGGCTAAAGATAATCTGGTAAAGAATCACTTTTCACCCCAGTTCCCTTCTGTGAACCATGCTAGACTATTTATCCATACAAATATGGTTCAAAATTGACAAGCATTTTCAACAAGGAGTAGATCTTTTGTGCTTTTTACATTAAGGGCTTTCATCAACTCCCCCCAAGCTTTACGAGAAGACTGTGCATGAAGAAACCATGGCATAAAGAAAGACCTTCACTGCAAGGGCTAGTTCATAAAACCATGTACAATGTGAAAAGATGAAGTTACTGGATGCAGAAAGAGTCATAGAAGTGGACTGGTGAGAGATGAAGTCCCAAAGCATATTGAAATGTCAAAATATAGTCAGGTAAGGCCAAAAATCCCCCTCTCCCCTATCAGATCAGCATAACTCAAGTTGCTGCCACAAGTATTTCTCAACTCAAATGGCTTTAAAGCTGACTGGCTGACTGGCACTGCTTCCAAAATTAACAGCCATTTCACTGTCACATCTCACAGACTGATGGCAAGTATTACAGTATTTATATAAGTTGAAGGTACAGTGAAGAGCACATGAATTCAGATGAGACCTCTCAAGAGCACCGTTTCCCCTGACTGCACAAGGAAGTGCCCCCTCCAGCATAAACAGGACCCAGCTGTAATGGAATACCAAGCTCTTGCATTCTCAGCTGTGTGTTTTGCTGATCTTCTGAAAGCAACTATTACTTAACTGTGAATTGTATTTAAGGTTTTGAAAGATACTTTTGACTGAATAGAGGTCTTAAAGAACCCAAAGCTAATGTATGAATTGTTACCATCATTCCAAAAGCATCTCATCTCAGTGGAAGGCAAAGCTTTTGTAAATGGAACAAACTTTAGCATTCAAAAGCAATAATTGAACTTTCTTAGTAGAGTTAGATTCTTAGCCAACAAAAAGAACTATAGGTCTTTGCATATGAACTCATTCCATCCATGGTATTGACAGAAACTATGTTAAAAAAGCCAAGATGATCAAGTTAGAGATACATATTATGTAATTATAAATACAGCACAGAAACCTAGACGTTAACCTGGTAGTTAAATGGGTTTTTCACTACTCAAATAAATGCAATGAGACACATACTGCACTTCAATTACATCTAACAACACAATAAGAAAACCATTTAAGGAATCCAAACCAACTAAATTGTTAACATTCACGATTATTGGTTTGTTAAAAATTCTCTCCACCATGGTCTACCACATGGAGTATACTCTGATTGCCAGAGGTCAGACATCTCCTGAGGTGAAGCAAACATGCTTAAATAACCCTTATGCAACTCTGAACTTAGTGAAAGAACTCCTGTGGCTAGCACAAATCCCAAAATACACAAGGGGAAAACTGCCTAGGCAAGCAAGTTTAGTAATAGCATGTCTTCCTGGACAGATTTTTGTTCGCTGAGAGTGATTTCTTATACAACCTATGACCTCTAAAGCAGAATTGTGACTGATGAACTGCCTGCAATTATACCAGCCTATACCTTCCTATGCTTCACTCTCTACCCAAGGCCTCTGGCCCTGTGAGAATCTCTGCATACACTGAGCTTCCCATCATGCAAGGGCTCAAAAATGACTCCAGGAACAGCCTGCGGCAAGTATGTGAGTCTGTAAATAGAGAGCAGGCCTAGAACAGTGAAATCAGCAATGTCAGAGGGCTTTCTTTTAAAAGAAAAGGTGACACATTCCACACAATGTGATACAGATAATTCAGCCTCATCTCCTAATAGTACCCAAAAGTTAATGGGCAGTAACAGTATGTTGTAAAACTGCACCAACTCCATAGTGACAAACCTTCCTTTAACAGTATGTCCTCGTTTTATTTCTTTGTCTAAGACACTTGTTGGCTCCTTCTCAATGACAGAAAGAAAGATGAATTCACATTTACAGTTAGATAGTGAAGCGGATGGGAAAAAGAAATTTTAAAATAATTTAGTGCAAAAATTAAGGACTTCCCTGTATTCTGCAACAAAACAAGATTGAAGCAACACGGTGAAGCCGTCAGTTTAAACTGAGATTTTTCAAGAGTAACAACCCTGACAGATATCCCTGAAATATAAAAGCAAATTAAGTCAGCAGAACTGGTTTCAAATGAAGATGCTTTTCCTGACCTACAGAGAGCTCCCAGTAAGTATGTGCTTTCTGAACTGTTTGTTCACATTTGAGTTGCATTGCTTCCAGTGCTGGAGCCATTTTAAGATACGTATTTCTGCCATACTCAGTTTTTGTGAACAGGTTTTAAAAAGAAAAATGTAAAATTACCCAGTAAGACAATATTATCAACCTCCAGTAAAGGCCTTAATCCTACTTGTATACCCAGTGGAAATCCTAGAGAGCTAAAAGTTTAGAAGGAGGGAAAAAATTCCAGCCAGTACTTATTTCAGTGTTTTTAATAAACTCCACTGATGTTTATTACACTTCACCAGGGATTTCTCTTTCACGGTCATTAAATTAACAGCAAACCAGGCTTACAGATGTAACAAGCTACCCTTGATGTTATATATTATTTGCATTTTTTTTAGGCAAAGATTAATCTAGTGTACCAAAAACTGTAAAGTATCAAAGTTCAAGGAAATAAAACATCAAAATATGATCCTATTTTCAGCAAATTTGAAGAGAACTTGAGCTACCACAATATGCTGTACCTACAAAACTTGTGAACATATTTTAATGGGAATTTCTCACAATAAGCTGTTGTTTGTGCATCTAAGGAGTTTCTTTCATGTGAGTGTTTGGCACTCTGCAAAGCAAACTCGCTGAATCAAGCTCTTGTGTCAACCATCCTAACTGAATTTATCACACCAGATTGTGCTGAATAATCTACTAGTTTGGGAGTAAATAAAACAGAAGTTCCACAGACATTTCTGTTGCTTACTGGCAACACAATTCTTTCTCCAGTTCACATCTGCAACAACTCCAGGGAACTACATGTATCAATGAAATATCAATATACCTGAGAGGAGAATCACACAGATTTCTACAGAAATACACAAAGTTGCATCTTATGTGTTCTATCTCTCATGGCTTATCTCAACTGTTACTAATTAATTCCTCTCTACAGCTATCAAGTGTTTGGGGGTTTCTGTTTGGTTGATTGTGCGTGTGCTGTTTTTACAGGGTTTTTTCTCCTCTTAAACAGCATGAATCATGAGGGAAGGAATTCTACTTTTAGACACTGTTTGGAAGAGATCCAGAATCTGTCACAGATCACCTCATTCAGTTCTGGTAATGCCAAAATTCACATCATCACTCTTAGTATCCTTTTGGCAAAGTATTATTCCTGCAAACTATGCCAAGGACTGTTACAGGTACAAGACTAAAGGTGGCCACATTTCCATCCAATCTCAATTACTTCCTGGTGCTTCACACAGCTCTGCCAGCTGCTATTTAAATGAGCCCAACAAGCAGCATGGGAACCACCTGTTCTTGTGTTGCCTTGATGGTTTCAAGAAAAAAAGGAAAAAAAAAGAGATGATTATTAGGGATGAATGAGAACAGCCTCGGGAAATCTGAAGTGTGAGCTGATTGAGGAAGTCAAGCAAGTCAAGCCATTACCCTTCTTACACTTTTAGTATTTTCCCTAAACTTTTAATCAATGTACTGAATCTGTCTAAACCCAATCTGTTACAGGTTTCTCACAAATCCAGCTTTTCTCCAAGACTGGAAGCCTGTTATGTTTGCTTATGTGCACCGTGAACATTGAACTGTAACTTTCTGACCCTCCGAAAACACTACATCCTACAGTGTCTCCAAACAAATGAGGAGATGGGAGATACTTTGTGACTTGGGAAAAACATAAAATTTGTGACATTCCCATAGCTTTCAGCCAAGTGAATAATTTAACAGAAAGATCAGTCAATAGAAAATATGAAGGGGATTCTGGGTTTGGGACAGGAAATACCAAGAGAGAATATAAAGACAGGGAATGAGAAAGAAGAAAAAGGACACAAACGCAGGACACTAAAAACATCTGGAAAAGTGAAAAATTAATGAAATTCCTCTACTTGCAAGCCACTAGAGAGCAATCAACCTGTTCATACATAAAATGAACATTTTCTTGTCAAAGTTCCAATTCTGGGTCAAGATACATTTCACTGGCAGCAGAGATCCCTTCAGTCTTTATTCCTGTGCTCTTGTGATCATCATCAGACTGCCTATCCAGCACTAAGAATACAGGCATTTTAAAATACGCAGTTACACACATCCATTTTGAAGGTTTTAATTTTATTTGTCATGAGTACAAGGTACTTAATTTCACTTATAACTCTACTAATTGGCCACCAAGCCCACAAGACATGCACTGAGCACATATTTACATGTGGAATCAAACTCTCTGATGTTGTTGGAAAACATTCTTGTCAGTCCTTATTTTCTCCTTACAGAAAAGCAGCATCCTTGGCCAAGAACTTACAAAACCCACACAGATAGAGTGATTTCAGAATAAATATCTAATTAGAAAAAGGGAGTTTCTAAACACAGGAGTCTGTTTTCTCATTAACTCGGACCTTGTGAACTACAACTGGTGCAATATTCTTTACGGGGGCAGTTTTCAATAACCTTAGAGTGTACAAAGTTCACACAGGACTATAGCAAGTACTACTGTGTTAAGGAATAGGAGATACAAAATGGGTGATAAAAGTCTTGTTGCATAGATGAATGCCAACTCCTACAGGATTTTATTCTTATTTTTGAGTGGCTTAATTGGTTGGTTGAGACACAGCACAAATAAAAGCTTTTGCCATGTCCAAAATACGGAGGAGAAATCTCAGACTACTCAGGCACAAATTAATACAGGAAAACAGCAAATTCGAAGCCACAAGATTTCCACAATCTTGTTTAGGTAAGAGGTGACAACCTTTGAGGTTATTGGTGAAAATATAACAAATTACCATGAAAATTTAAATCATGACTGTGAGGGCTCTTTAAAATCAAATAAACTCCATCATGTACATGTTCTCGATCTGCCACTACGAAAAACATAATCTACCTGACATCACAGGCAACTGGCCAATTTTTACTAACTAATGTCCTGGTTTCAGCTGGGGTAGAGTTCAATTTCTTCTCAGTACCTGGTACAGTGCTGTGTTTTGGATTCACCCTGGTGCTTTGATTGTTGCCAAGTCATGTTAAGTTAAGGACTTTTTTGTGTCTCATGTCCTGCCAAAGAGCTGGGAGGGACCACAGCCAGGACAGGCGACCTAAACTGGCCAATGCGATTTTCCAACCACAGAACATCAGCCCCAGTATATAAACTGCGGAGTTATGTGGAAGCTGCCCAGACTGGGGTTCAGGGATGTGGTCTGGCATCAGTCAGCAGGTGGTGAGCAACTGTACTGTGCATCGCTTGGGGTCTTCCTTTTTATTAGCATTATGATTATTTAATATTATTATTATATTTTACTTTATTTTGATTGTTAAACTGTTTTTACCTCAACCTAGAAGTTTACTTTTAATTCTCCTCCCCATTCCAGTAGGAGGGTGAGCAAGTGGCTGCATGGTGCTCAGTTGCCAGTTGGGCTTAAACCACAACTAATGAGATATTTTCTTTAGGATGAAGAAAATAAAAGTCTTTTAGTACGAAGTTCAGTCTAAAGTTAAATAAAGATAATGGGAAAACTTAATTCTAGTGCGTGTAACATCCACTTCTCACTGCAACACTACACTGATAACAAAACCTTAGTTTTCTAGGTAAGCAAATTCAGAGCTAGGAGGACAGCCTTACTCCTAGAATATGGATCCTGAGAACTCCTGAGTTGAGAGTTAGTCAAATTGTAATCTCCTCACTCAGCGACTCTAGGGATTTTGATTACCAAACCGAAAGGATTTAGCAGTTCTGTAGGGTTTTTTTGTTTTAATCTGAGACATACCTAAACCAGTTATTACCAAATGCCTACTGAAGAACGTTCCCCTTCGCATGAAACAGAAATTACTTACAGAGCACCAGTGGTCCCTGTGCTATCTACATATTTATGATAAAGGGTACACATCTGTGAAAGTTTGATAAACTACAAAATTACCACAGGAAATTGAAAAAAACTTTGTAGCATAAAATTCATCAAAACTCAAACTCATCCACAAGACAATGGGAAATCAAAGTTCATGGAGCTATACAAAATTTCACATAATTCTGATAAGTCAGTCTTTTCACACCTGCCCCAACAATAGTAAACCTAACAACAAAAAGACAGACCCGTAATGCCTGGTGGTGATGACCTGGCACTCACACATCATCAAGTCCAACTGTCTCCATACACATGCTGAAACTGGATACATGAAGCCTGAGGATGCCAGTGAAACAGATTTAGATCATCACACACTGAAGAAATATTAATTAAGATCTACAATCTATAAAAAGTGTTTGCAATTCATCCAAGATAAGAGATGGCACTTGCAATAAGTAGCTTCCTATAAAAGGCTTCTTACGCACATCACATTCATAGCATTAGTGCATTGCCGAGTAATGAGCTACATCAATGTGCTGCAAGGTTTAAAACTTGGCAGTCCTGATTACTGGAGTGGTTTTCCCCTTTTGCACAGCTTCAGCTGAGGGTGAATCACAGTAGAGAATTAAGAATGAAAATACTTGAACTTCAAGGTCTTTCCCCCTCTGATCATGACAACCATATTGACTAGGACTAAAATACCCTCTGTCTTGGGGCAAACGCTTTAGACCTCTACATTTTAAAAGTCACCATTTATCACTGATTTAGTCTGAACTTAATTTTCTCTTCTGAAAAATGCAAATTTAAAGAATAACATTTTTGTCTGGAAGTGGCTTAAGTCACAATTCAGTATTTTCTCTTCACTTTCTTTTTTTTTAAAGCACAAACAGAAGCCCCTTGCCTTGAAGTTTCTCTTTACTTCCCTTAAATGTAAAAGCTGACCTTGACAGTAAACAGCTGTAAAATCCAAATAGATCATAAAAGGTAGTGACATATCATGACTGAAGAATTAATTGATCCAGTTCAGATGTTCTGCACTGATAATTCTATTTTCTATTAATGCATTGGAAAAAACCCCAAACATTTGCTGTTGAGATCCTAATTTCACATGCTAAAATTAAGTGCAGCAAAATGTGAGTGCTCAAGTGCTGTACTGTTTCCTGTGCTTTGATGGGACACAACAAGGCATCTCTGAGCTTGTTTTCAATCAATTTGGACAATATAATAGATTTATCTCAATGCAGCAAAAAAATCTGAATCTCTTTGAGGTAGCTGTGGACTTCATTACGTTTATTTATGGATCAGTTTGGTATTTCATTACAATTGCAATTATTATTAAATCCAAAAATTAACCTAATCTAATTACACAAACTGATTTTGCTTGAAGTGGTATGTTTTAAAAAATTTTAAAAGGCAACTTTTTTTCCAAACCACCCTAGTGTTCACACCATCCTAGGTCCTTTGGCATTTCATAGAATTCCCACCATTTGGCCCCAAGGTTCAGACCTTACTTGATTTGACACCAGCTGTTTCTATACCTACAGCCACTTTCTCTTCAGCAAGTACACCCCAGTTCCCTACCATCTGAACTTTTTAGAGCAGCAGTTCACCAGATTCAACTAATGCTAAATCTGCATACTGGAACACATCCATTGAAATCTATTTTAAATGCTGCAAATCTCTTTAAATAGAACCTTATTTTTAAAAGATCCCAACTGTAATTTGCTTCTACATAAAAGGTTTTATTTTTCAGTCTCCATACAGCAAATGCTATTAACGCTTCCATTTCTCCAGAGACTATATGGATTAGACTAATGGAAAGTTGCCATGACAACACCACCGTTATTTTAGGTACCAGAAACAAAGGGCATGCATGGTCAATAACAAGTTTTCTAACTGTTCTGACAGCCAGCAATAAAACACAATGTAACTGAAAAAGTGTTACAACAGAAGAACTAAGCCTTATACTTGAAACAGGAATGAAAATTAGCTACAGCACAATAGAGCATCTTCAGCACTCTATTGTGATGATAACTTCCGACATCTGTCTCAGTCAGAAGGAGAAGTCACTTTTTCAGTGTGCCCACAGGACTGACCCCCACATCCCATGTTCAGAAATGGACAGTTAAAAGGCTAAATCACTGAAGGAGAGAAAAGGGGGCAGCTGTTCCCAACTTTTAAGTGCCTCCATGAAAGTTTGAAAGCTAACAGGCCAGAAGATAGCAACCTTCACATCCTTCCTCATTGCAAGTGCTTCAGGAAATCTATACACATTACACAGTGACTTACAGAGCTGGCACAGTGTTAGTCAAAGAACAGTTCATACACAAATCTTAAATAAAAAGATTTAAAAGCTGAAGTGTAGCTCACAGATCCTCAAGTAGTTAGATATCCCACATGACTACAACTCCCAAGTTGCTTAGACAGTTCTGTTAAGTGGGGCTGAAAATATTCATAAAGGCTTTTCTCTTGCATATAATGCATTTTTGCATAAAAGTACATGATTTCCCTGCCCATAGTAGGAGGATTAGGCTAGATGACCCTTGAAGATTCCCTCCAACTCAAATCATCCTATTACTACACGCTTTTGTATATCTTGCAATTAAAAGAATTCTAAAATGTAAGGAAAAATCCAAATTTATCTGAAGCATTTAAAAAAACCTGGGCTCCTGAGAACAACTGCCTGTGTTTTCACTAAGTTGGTGGGAAAAGTGAGGGAACCAGATGTTCTGGTCAGTTAAAATCTGAAAACTTCAAAGTTTGTTAAAATTCTCCTCAGCAAGTTCCAAACCAGGGGATTTTTAACTTAGTGCCCAACACAAAGACTGTCAGCTTCAGGCTGTTTAAGCTTCTCTCAAGACAATGGTCAATTCTAAAGGTGTTCCTAAGAAGAGAAACACACTGTACCCACCCCTGGTATCAAAACAAACAGGTCTAAACAAAAAGCACACGTGACCATTACACTGTTATTGAAAAAGGGCACCTACCTTGACTCTGAAAATAGATTTGCGATGATAAAAGCAGCAAAGTGCTGCAATCAGCATTTGAAAAACATTATAATCCTTCGGCATTTTCAGTTCTGCTGTTTGTGGTTCCTCAAGACTGAAGGTAACAGTCACTACTAGCAGTTTCCTGAGGTTGAGCAAGCTCTTCAGTATCCCCCACTGCCTACCAGAACTGCTACACCCCTTACTCATGTATCAGTCGGGGACACTTTCCCCGGCTGAAGCTGATACTATCAATTCAGTGACCGCTGGCACGCTCTCAACATGCCCCAGAGAGACTGCCAGAATCCTCATGTGATCTCCTTTACTCACCAGTGAAATCCTAGCTCCTCTATCTTGGTACCCCCTTGGCTCAGACATGCACCAGCACAAGGCAAACTTCTCTTGTCCATGAGTTACAGTACCTGACTCTCTCTGCGCTGATAAAGGCTTAACCAGTTGCTCCAGCTCAATCATGCAACATCTCTATCTGCATCATAAATAATATACACATGAAAGAAAAAAAAAGAGGAGGAAAAGGGGTTGATTACTGTTTGACGACTGTAAGAATTACATCCTTTGAGCATTGGTAACCAAGGAAAATGATAAATCTGTTTATTTTTAATTAGGAAGTTTCTGGCAAACAGTCCTTGGAAAAAATAGCAACAAAACCAACCCTGTCAGCGTAGTCAGTATTAGTGGATGCAGCCAAGGTGTTTTCAGCATTTATCAGTGGACTGCTTTAGCTTGGGGATGGTCCCATGGGGATTGTGCAAACTGCTCACGGAAGAACTGAGTACATGAACATGTCTGATGTGATAAACTAAAAGTAAGCACTACAATAAAACAAAAAGCAGCAGTTTTATTTATGCTGTGATTCCACTCCCTTGGACAGCACAGTCCATAGCAAATCACTCAGCAGCAAAGAATCTGTCCTACAAAGCCCAAGGCCCTCTCAAGAACCAAGGGAAAAAAGGAAAGCAATTTGGGGAGAGGAAATGTCTATCCAAGTAGTTTATGACAAACTCAAATAATGAGTAGATAATACATAAGACTGCTAAAGTATCCTCCTCTTCTCTTTGCTCTGTGCTGCAGCATATTTTGAGTTCTTTTTCCACTTTGAGGAAATCCATAGAACTGTTTTAGCAGCTAGCCAGAAAAGAGAATATTAAAAGATACCCTGTAGAACTCCAAATGCAAAAGCCTCAACTGCAATTCTTGTTTCTTGGCTGAAGTTTTTTGATACCATGTCAGGAGACCTCATCAAGGACTGTATTTTTGAAGAATTTGTCAAAAGTTCTCATACGAACACCTTAATCCAATTTTTAAAAGGGTGTGGGGAGGGGAAGAGGGGGAATGATAAAAACGGAAAAGAAATTGAAGACTGCATCAGTTGAGGCATTTTCGCTTTATAATGATGACAAGGTAGTATCACTGCACAATACACTAAGGTTTCTCTTGGAATACCATGAACAAAAACTATCAAGACCAGTAACTCAAACTACATCAGACAAGAAGGTCTATTAGGACAACTGATTTGGCAATGCAAAACAAGGTGGCCCTGCTCTGAAAAGAAGTTCCAGAAAGGAATTCTTTATGGGGTTTAAAAAAAAGGGGAAAATCTGCCTCCTTTGATGCGAATAGCACAGCTCAATCTGGTCTAATAGGTATTCCACGTGGGTGTGTGTATTTTTCATTTGGAAGGCTTGCTACTAAGTACTTCTGAAAAAAGCCTGTGTTACATTCATGGCTCAACATGAACAGTAGAGCATAAACTTCAAATGGTAATTTACAGCTCCTTATTCCCTGTTTGCAATGAAAAATCAAAATTATGTATGTTGTGAGAATGCCAGAAATAATGAACCTTAAAAAATAATACTGTACAATTTCAAACAGCAGCTGCTGATGCTTTATATCAATATTATAACTTATAGAAAAGACAGTATTTTATTTGGATAATGTGGGGGTTTTTTAAATTAAACTAACAGGACTTTTCTTTTTACTGGAGGCTAACATGACTTCTGCCCATGTACTTCAATACATGAATAACAACCTTTGTGTGACACTGTGATACAGAAGTATGAAAATTAAGATTACTGGAAGGAATCCCAAAGAGCATGTGAGAAAGCTCTGGGCAGCAGTATGGGATTTCCTGCACTGATATGGGGCTGTTTTCAGCCAGCATGACCAAGGACAGCCCTCAGGTTGCTCCAAATTACTCTTCATACATAGGTAAGATTTACATTTTTAAATATTTATTCAGAGATACAAAAGATGGTTTAGCCATATTTTTATTCTCCTGTCCTTCAATTTTTTGCCAGTACTTTGGGTTCTCAGACTCTGCACATGAGAAATAGACCACATGTTTCTTGTGGCTTGAAAACATCAAATACAGTCCTTTGGCTAAGTCATCTATTATGATGTATTTCTAATGCTCTCCAGGACCAAATGATCAACAACCAGGTTTTTTGCTTTGTTTTCAAAGATTCTTAACTAGAATCTTAACATGTCTGATAACCGCCTCATCCGTTTCTAAGGATGGCTAGAGTTCTGATAACTTTGATAACTAAGCTTATTTAGAGTGTTTTCATAGTCTGGTTTAAATTATCACACAGAATCACACAGAATATTATGAGTTGAAAGGAACCCACAAGGATCATCTAGTCCAACTCACCATCTAACACCCGTGCAGAGACTGAAAGCCCATCTCAGAGCATAACACAACAC
>WEKX01028565.1:105290-141096 GCA_013390025.1 Pitta sordida | reverse complement strand
TTGTTATGGCCGAAGTGAAGAACCCGGCACTTAGTCTTGTTAAACCTCATACTGTTAGAGTCTGCCCATCTCTCCAGCCTGTCAAGGTCCCTCTGGAGGGCCTTCCTATCCTCTGGCAGATCAACATTTGCCCCCAGCTTGGTATCATCTGCAAACTTGCTGATGATGGATTCAATTCCCTCATCCATATCATCAATAAAGATGTTGAACAGTACTGGGCCTAACACTATGCTTACCCAGTGCTCCCTTGACACACCTAAATTGTGTCCAGCTCCACACACAGCACACTGCACATGCAGGAGTTTGAGATCTTCACCCTGGATAGTGTGAACCCGCTTGAAGGAAACCTCTAAGGCTGCTTTAATTGTACAGGTCAAACCCATAAAATGTGTGGATGATTTCTTTACTAGAGATTGGTTTCTTTTTCTCTCATCACCAAAAAAATATTATTTGGCTTCAAAAAGCATAAAGTGCCTCAAGTAAAGCAACCAAACTCCATACACATATAAACACTTGAAAACTCACAAGCAGTCTAAAGTTACCAAAACTGTCTGCAGAGCTACAAGAAGTTACTTTGAATCAAATACCAGTCATGCTCATGGAAGTGCTTATAATTTACATGATTTGTGATTTCAAATTAGAGAAAGAAACAATTTCAGGCTAAATTAGATGAGGGAATTGGTGGCTTGCCCCTTTACTGTGTACTACATCAACAAGTCATTTAAGCGTTCAAATGTCTAAAAAGCATTCAAATGTCTAAAAATATTCAGTGAAATCTAAATGCTTTAGATTTCACTCCACTAAATGAAAGTAAACAATCCAGGCAGGAAGCCAGTTGTAAATGAAAGAAGGCATGGTGTACTGTACAAGGGTCAAGAACATAAATCTGATTTGATACAGCACACAGCCAATCCAGAGCACGCAGCTCACTGTTGCTGATCTAATGACGTCACGTGGAACACAGATATGCCCCGATTACACAAGGAACATGCACAGTCTGACCAGTGGCTCTGAGTCCACAGGGCTACAAAATGGCATCTGGAAGGTGTGAGTCCTTCAGACATGGCCCATCACCTCTTACTGTCTGTGGGGGGTGCCTCCAAATATGGGTAGTGCCCAACTGTTTATAGCTGAAGACCTCATAAGTGTAGAATAAGTGGAAGAAAGGGGACAACACCACTGTCAGAAAGCGCAGTTTACTTTTATCTGTTCCTAACTCGAATGTCTACATGTGCATAAAGTCCCACCATGTCTGGGTCAATTCTTAACAGAACTGACCCTTTCATGTTCCCCTGTATAACCTCACTTCCTGCAAGTGATTGCTGGTGCAGCATCTGATCATAAATTAACAGCTGCAGCTGTAATTACACTTGTTTGCATTGCACAGGTGTGGTATGGGAGAGGTCAGTGTAAGTCCTTCCTCCTCTCTATCATGGTTCCGTGTACAGGAATAGTGAAAAAATAAAATTTGCATCCATTAGTTTACACTACTGATTGAATAAATCCCTTTGAAAATCTGCCTCATATAAAACCCCAGATTGGCAGCTACACGAAAGAAACACACAACAGCTTATGAGTTTCCGACTAGGTCCTAATTTGCACATCCCAATACCTTGAAGATTTGTGTGCTTTAGTTGTAAAAGATCAGATTTTTTTCAAAGTCATCTGGAAGTAGGCCTGGCTTTCCTACTAGCCACCTTCCTATTACAAATCCACCAGCAGGTTTTACAGATCCTACCAAAAACTAGCATACATATTCTTGAGCTACATCTACTGTCTCTAATCCATGTACGAACAAGAAAAAAAATTTAACTTTCCACCTAGTTTTCCTTCAATTTATTCCTTGAATCAGGAAATATATATATATATATGAAGAGGCATGAATTTACTTTTAAGTCATAATTAGTTCACAATCGATGGCTAACACTTTCTTCTCTTTCTTGATGACTCAGCTGTCATTAGTCTAACTAGCTTTAATGAGCAGCATACAAGAGCTCTCTCACACATAAAAACAAGTAATTAACACAATTGCTAGATTCAGACTTCTATTTTTGAAAGCCTTCCCAGTCCTGTCAAAGTGAAGTGCTTGTTTGGTGAGATCTACACCAATTTCAAATACAATTCAATGATGAAAAAATTCTATTGCTTTACCAGAGTAAGTGGACACCTTTAAAATAGTATCAGCTGTTTACCTAAAACTCCTGAATGCCCTAAAATACTTCCATTTGGCACAAAGAATGAATATTTTGGATGTGTAGCACTCAAAAAACCCCTTTACCAGTCACTTGGGCTCTTTCTGGACTCAGCTTTTCAGAAGTCTTTACCACCCTTTCAGTGTTTTACTAACACAAGGATTTGAGGACATGGAGGCAAATTATCTCTGGGTATTCTAGACAGCCATCACGACATTATACATGCTCCATTATTTGTGTAGAGGCTTATCTTCTAGAAGTATTCAACATACAAAAGTGTCAGACCAACCTGCTCCACTGACAGCACATATTATCAATAGATGCTATCCCAGCTGAAACGTTCCAGTGCTCCTTCTGTTGCTCTCTCCACAGGCTAATCTGTATCTAAACAGGGTGTCTCCAAAAAGAGGCAAGATGTACAGACATACAAAATGTTCCTATCTTACTCTGCTTATTATCTATAAACCCAGCTCTGAGACATGTATTAGGAGTTTTACCTGCCAGGGCTTTATCAGTCAGATGACCCAAAATACTTACTATGTAAAAAAAAAAAAAGTAATCTGCTTTTCACACACTCTATACTCACTCCCCCTTGTGGTTCACACGCTCACAGACATTGAAAGATCAGCTTCAGTAAGCTGCTGCATGAAGGAGTTGAACATTTTCATGCTCCAGTCGGTTCCTGCTATTAGTCTACTTTCAAAACCATAAAAAGGATCCAACATCATCACTAACACAGTTCCTACACAATAATCCTTGAAACTCAAAATTTATTGAAAATTAAGTATTCCAAGAGACACAGCTTAGCAACAGTTATAAATGGAGGCACAGAAAAGACAGTAAACCGTAGTGAGATCTCTGATGTTATTAATAATTAAATACCTCACATGAAACGGAGTAAAATTATGTGTGGGACTCATGCATTTTCTATATATACAGACCTATTTATATACGTATGTAAAAGAAAACTGCAAGGTGCAAGAATTCCAGCTGCTGCCATCACTCAGAAAGATATCTTTTTCTTATATTTGTGTCAACTGGCATAAGTATTGCACAAAAACGGAAAGAAGACCACACTCACTTCACAAGTAGATGAAATTTTATGCACTTTACTGCTTAGGATCCACTCAAACCTTTGGATCCTTTTCATTATGCATAGGGATGGTCTTACCAAGATAGTTAAAATGTACAATACAGACAATGCAGAAAAGATGAGGTATGGCAATATTATGAACTGGCACTTTTCCTTCTTCTCTACAGGTACCACTTTTGTGGGAAATGGCATGTTCCCTTCTGGCAAATGGACAATGCAATGGACTGGGTCCATGATCACACCTTGGCTTAATTCGGCACACGAAAGCACTGCTTGTCAGAAACGCTCAGTTAGTTAATCTACCACAGTATCTGACAGCACAGATAGTAACTCTGTCACCAAAAAAAATCCCAAACCAAGGTGAAGCAGNTCAGTTCTCTCCACTTCTTGCCAGTGCAGCTGAAGTGGAGGAGCCATGCCCGTGGTTTGGTGTGGCCCAGGCTCATTTAGGTTGGAAAAGAGCTCTAAGATAATCAGGTCCACCCTGTGACAGTGTTTCCCAGAGAAGCTGTGGCTGCCCCATCCCTGGAAGTGTTCAAGGCCAGGTTGGATGGGGCTATGAGCAACTTGGTCTAGTGGAAGGTGTCCCTGTCTCTAGGTTGGAACTATGTACCTTTAAGGTCCATTCCAAATCAAACCATTCTGTGATTCTGTAATAACTGTCAGCATTTTAGAGCCACCATCATTAATATTCTGGAGAAAAAGTGCAATTCATTTAAACCCAAGTTTCAAAAGATCGTTAGAGATAAAATAACAATAGTTTTTGGTATTTCAAAACTTTAGTCACGTTTCAGATTCAGACGTTTCCAGCTTGTTTCTCACCTACAAATAAAACTTGATAGTAGTTTACTGATCATCTAACAAAGACACTGAAAAGGTCAGCTGAGTAGCTGCTTCCACCAGTATTACTACTTGTGCCAAGGAAATTAGTGCAGAGTAATTTTACAGGTTTCAACTCAAAACTCAGTGCAATCTTAGTGCATATATGCAGTGGCTTTTGCAGACTCCAGACCAGACATCATTTAAGAGTTAATGAGTAACAACAGAAGTAGAATACAGACATTAACAGAGCCAAATCCACGATAACATAAGATGCAAGACTAACCACTAACATGCAAGCAGAGAGAACGCTTGCTGCTTTAAGAATTACATCTCATCATTCCATATTTACCAAAGCATACTCAGCATTACAGAAGAGGGCTCATAAGAGAAATACCCTAAACTCCATTCCAGCATCAGGAGAATGAAATGCAAGAGCCACTGCTAAAACACTTGACAATAAGGTCAGAATGACTAGAAAGCCACTGTCCACTTAATTCATAGGAGGATTATCATTCCCAAAGATAAAAACATCCCTCCTCACAGTATGCTAAACCCCCCCCAAACCCACAAACAAACAAAAACCATAACCAACCAAGGAAAAAGAAAAGATGGACCAATAAAACAAACAAACAAACAAAAAAACCCAAACAAAAAACCAACCAACCAAACAAAACCCCACACCCACCCAAAAACATGCAAACCAAACCACAACCTCAAACACAACAAAACCCAAAACCTAGATCTTAAGAGCTAATAAGGTCATTCAGGAACTGGGGGCTGGAAAAGAGCAAAATGCTCCAAACAGTAACAAGCTAACTTGGGGTTTTCTCTACTAGGAAAACATAAACTAGGACAGTAGACTGGAGGTGCATTGTCTCTCAGAGCTGTTCCTGCACAGTTCACTGCAAACACCAGCTTAGACTTTATTCATCAATTTGCGCTCAACAGATTACAGAACTGCTGACTCAGGCATCTTTTCACAGACAAGCCTGTTGGTCAAACAAAATTCAACTGAGAAAATACTCTAACTTGGGTATGAAATTCCATCACTAATCACGGATAACTTCATTCTATCAAGTAAAACAAGAGGGGTTTTTAACTCCACATAAACAGTGCAAGATTCTCACCATGACTTCAAGAGAATTAACTACTTGAGAACTCTGATAAATTTCAACTACATATGGAACTCCTTTAGTAATTTTAAAATTTTTCCTCTGCTGATAGAATAAGGATATTTTAAGAATACTTATCAAACATACTTCAATTAATAATTGCCCTTCTAAGTAGAGAAAGGGCACACATTGTAAGAAACAGCCTGGTGTAAGGCTGAAGAAAAAATTCTATTATGTACTATTTTTACTATTAGCAGAACAGGATTAAAAGTAAAAGACAAGATGCTTTGTCCAACTTATTGCAACAGCCTAAACTTATCCCACTAGAAAAGTAAAATACCTCTATGTGAATAATATCACATTTTAGGAAAAACTTTTCCGCAGTAACCATTAAAAGACTATTAGATTAATCTAGCCTGGGAGGTAGAACCGATTATTTTGGAAGGCTATGGAATCTCTTTTAGAGGTATTGGGCAAATCAGGACACCTATTCTAACAATCTCAGTGACACATCAACAAAAAATCATCACATTCCCCCTAGGATCTACTTCTATATCTTAATGAGATGGAGGAGGGGAAAAAATTCTCCCCCATTCTGGCCCTCTTGAGAAAAAAACCCAACCAACTTTCAACAGTCAGGCTACTACAAAGGTCACGATGAAATCATTATGAAAAATGTTATTTTAATAGCCATGCCTTGACCAAATACAGTTACAGTGCTTCTTCTCCAGCAGAGGGCAGCGTACAACCACCAACCACCCACTGAGAATCAAATCGGAAGCTTTTATTACCAGAGAGAAAATTACACGTGTTCAGCAACAGACTGGCTCTAACAGAAGCTTGTATCTATATATGTATTATATACAGCATACAAGAGACAACTGCTATGGAATGACGTTTGTGAAGCTAAGTATAGAAACATGAAAAAAAAGTAGTCTGTATCTCTGACTGGAACATTACTGACAGCACTGACGATCTTTGAGCTGGATGACAAATCTGCAATGACAAAGAGATGTCTAAAGTCCAAGTCAGCCACACTCCTTTCTCCTCAACAAGACACATTCCATCTGATAATTCCACCTTCTGTCATAACTGTTGCATTTGCTGTAGTTCCAAAAACTGTGGAAACCTCATTCCCCCCAACCCACCAGATTCAAAAAGAACCTCCTGCTCAAATAGTGCCTTAGTGTCAGGCATTCCTCCCAACTCAGGTACTTTCTGCATAACACGGTCAGACAATGCAGAAACCCAACAAACTTTCTGCCCACAAGTCACAACTCGCATCTCAACAGGCAAGTCCCCACAGGACAGGGATACAGAGCATGAACAGGAATACACTGCAGTTGGCAACTTTTCCTGCGAGGTGGGGACTTCACCAATATATTTCCATGTCTAAAAAAGGCTGCTTGTAATGAAATTTCATTGTCATTAGCAAGAAGTTTCCCAAACTGTGGCTACTCGTCACACTGCCACAGATTTTTTCTGAACTTTCCCAAACATGCATACACACATACGAACTTTACTCATGATAATTCTCTTACCATAGTATCTTCCTGGCATAGCCAAAAGAATAATGCGAGTGAAACACCCACACATATTGGCATCCACAGTGTTAAGAATTTGTGCAATTAACTACATAAACTGTACATCAATAAAGCTCATCACATGATCTAAGTCCCCTAAAGTTGAATTACACCTAGAAAATATTGTCCTATCTTGCAAAGTTACCAATAATGATCAGATACTGGAATGTCATAAAACTTTTATTTTCTGTTGCATTAACCAAAGCCATGATAAATGACAGTAATTTTTAAGACAGCTGTAAAAATAGGAAAAAAGGTCAACACCATGGGACTAGACAAACAACAATCCTGTAAAAGAATTTCACAACAGAACGTTATTTCTGCAGCTCTAACTTCTTTACGCCAGTATCATTTTTTTTTCAAGTCTGAAACTAAATATAAACTTCCCTCATGATCACGCTGAGCAGACAATCAGTCATAAATTTTGTAATTTTTCCACTAGTGGATTAAAACACAACTCCAAAACCTCAGGCATAGTAATACTCATCAACTGCTCACTGATATATATTTCTGTAAGTATTAAGGACTATTTCCACAGGAAATGCTCAAAAGGTTTCCATGAAAGGAAGAGAAAAATCCATTTTTTTTCTTTTCATCCTGATACAGCTTCAATCATTACAGCGCAGATTTCTATAAAAAGAACCTGAAGTATTTCTAGTGAATAGGAATGGGACAGAAAGATATCTTTAGTTCACATGAATTTGATCAAAACAATTCTAAAAAAGTTCTCTGAAGCACTCAAATCTGCCAGCACTTGATTCTTTCTCCCCTGCTGCAGGAGTCTGTTCTGTGGATGTGCAGACTCAGGGTGTGGGAAGAACCTGCAGAGACTTCCAATGGATCTATTATTTGGCTCATAGAACTTGTAAAAATCTCACAGAATGTACAACGTGCTATTGTGTCCCTAAACCTCTTTCATGACTTGGGTAGCAGCCTGACTCAAAGCAGTCTGGCCTGTTTTCACTTCTACCATAAAAGGTTTTTTTGAAAGAGCCATTTAACTGTGACCATGGTTTCAGCAGCACTGTGAAGACAAAGGAAGGGTTGAAGCCATATGGACGCTTCAGTACTCCAGCTCCAGCAAATCAGTACATTCCCCACCCCCCCACTTAGAACTTGCTTTTGCATAATTAGCTTTCTTTATATAGTGAATGAACTAATACATCAATATTCAAGATGTAGTAAACCACCATTTGTGAGCCGTAATTTAAAGAATTAGAAATCACAGCACCTATAGAGAACATTCTCTAAAAAAGAAAAGAATTGTAACCAGTGCTTTTCTGTCTTGTACCTTAAACAAGGTACAACAAGAATAAAACAGCAGAAAAAACAATTTATTATGCCTTTTCTCTCTTCAGAGTATTCTAAATACAAGGATTCATCTATATTACTTTTAGTCACCAGATTCCAGCAAGGAAAGGTTTGCTAAAAAGCAAATTGATACACTCAGCTTCAAAGTTTACCATGAGTCTCTCTGCTTGTAGGTCACTACTGCCACAACAAACACAATGATATTCTTTTCACTGTGAACCAGCACACTGAATCAAAAACATAACCATGTTACTCTGCCTCAACCTCAAATGAATTCTCCACATTCTATTTACAACAGAGTTCAGTTCTGAGGATACTGATCACACCCCAGCAGGAGCACATTCTGAACGATGTTTTTGTATAGTATTAATTATTTGTATTAATCATTTTTCTTAAAGAATTCACAGGAAAATCCAGTGGTGTGCGTGTATCACTACAGAAACAGTGCTAATTTGCAGCTATGAAGCTTAAGGATCAGCTCTGTGTCCATTTCCTTTTGTAAAATTACTTTTTAAATCTAGCTAGTTTAAAGCTAGCTGCTTGTCTTGAAGGAGAGTAGGTATGACTATGCAGCCTGATCAAGTGGATCAGTTCTGAGAATGGCACTTATTTGACAACAGCCACCACAATTAGTGCGTCAGGGAGCAGCAGGAGTGGGGCTGCTCCCTAAGGAACTGCGATTCAGGAGCACAGGGTGGGCAATATGCTCCCCAACAGGGTGGAGTCCCACCGCACTCAGATGCAAGCAAGGTGAGCAGGGTAATGACACCTACAGGTGCCATCACATTCCAGTGAGCCTCGGGCCGGGTCTAAGGTCCGTTCAGGGCTTCCCACACAGCAGGACTGGGGCAGGCACACCCACTGAACAACTCGGGCAGGACTTGAAGGCCCAGCCTGGGGTTGTTCCTGCTCGGTGGGTGTGGGTGGAGTTCCTCAGTGAGGCTGGTCAGGACACTTAAAAACAATCAGCGCCCTCCATGACAGTACAGTGTGTTTGGGACTGTAACTCTTCAACAGAATCAACAGCAGCCAAACTACCCTAATACACATTTGTGCCACATAGTTGAAGATCATGCATTTTTTACAAGGAAAATTAATCCAGTCTCTCTTCTCTTTACACTCTGAGTAGCAACATGACAGAAACAAAAATCAGTATCAAGTCTTTGTGTATGAGTTTCAGTGTTTTTATGTATGCCTGATACATCATACATGCTGCATACTCAAGTTCCTGTGTGTTTTCAGACAGTAAAACAACACTTCTCTGTTGAGAGACAATACTCACTATATTTTCCTGTGCATCAGAAAAATAAATCTGTCACTCAGAAATTCAGGATTCTGAATCAGCAAAATATGATTCCCCAAAGTGTTCTAGTTGTTTTCTCCCTCTTCTATTACTATCTCTTCTTCACTCAAAGGTATTTTTTTCAAACATCTGTCAAAGCCCACCTGATTGTTCAAACTACAGATCAAAGAGACTTGTGCAAATAGCAACAGTGGTACAAACACTGTGAGATGCTACAGAAATCTGTTTTATCAGCCTGAGTAAGTTAGTGTTCTGCAGTTTATAACTGACTTAACACCGTCATCATAATTTATTCAAGGATCTGAAAAATTTATAAACATTAATATAAGAGTTAACATGAGTTATAAAAGACAATGAACACATACTTGTTGAAATTTAAGCCAACAAAGAGGGGCCAAGATCTTGTTGGTATAAATTCAGGCACATCTTTTACAGTAAGAGTTAACTGATAACATTATTGATGAGTCTTCTTTTATTGGCATTAATGATAATTTTCTGTGTAAGAACACATTTCTGGAATCAGTTGTGTTAGTAAGCCAGATTTCTACAGCAAAATAATGTTTTGAGGTTATATTTATTAGAAAGCAATTTCTGCACAATTTTCAAAGTTGTAGTTTGAGATTTCTTGTCTAGAATTTCTGTTATTATAACAATTGAAGTAGGGTCCAAACTCATAGTTCACTAAAGGTAGGAATATGGACAGGAAAAACTGAAAAACGAAGGAGAAAATAAGGGGATAGTAATCCTTGCATTCTCCTTCACATATCTCTTTTCCCCAGGCTTTCCTCCTCAACATCAAAGTTTTAATAACTAAGCTTAGCACGCCTGCTATTGACAGGAGTCCAAGACAAGCTTCTACTAGAAAAGTTGAAAAGATCAGAAACCACATTTATAATACAGAACTTGCTGCAACAAGACGAGACACATATTGATGAATTGGCACATGATACCTCTGGCCTCTACAGGGTCAGAGTATTCAAACAAACAACATACTCTGTACAGCATAGATACACAGTAAATTAACTAGAGCAATTAACATGCCCACTACTTTGTTGCCTCTGGCATCCCCTCTTCTGCAGCACTCCAGAGAAGGCTTTTGGCTGCCTCTCTCTCTGTTACTTTACCACATCCCAGCTCCAGGCTGGTACTGAGGCCAGGGACCTTGCAACTTTGAACTAACTGTTTGGAGAAGAAATCCAGCATCTGCTCTGAGAGTCCACTGGCAGCCACTTCCAGGGACCTTTGTGTTCTGTTCCTCTTCTTTGAAACAGTAATTCATCAGCCTCAACCCTGAACAGAAAGTCCAGCAAAGGACCCTGTCACACTTTCACATTAATTAATTCTCAGCACTTTCTTCTGACAATCTCCTCTTAACACATTCTTCTAGTTTACTTTCTAAATCAGTCTAAACTCTTAAGACAGGCATCTCTCCATTCCCCTCAACTATGAACATCCACAGAGGGTATTCTAGCAGCAAAATCCAGACTGGCTCTTGTCAGTCTTCCTCCCCTAAACATGTAGCAGAAACTCAGGTGTCCAAGAAATTGAGACTCTCATAATTATATAAGGAAATATCCTAAGTCAAGAATAATCTGTGTTTATCTGACACTTCTCAGAAAACTACAGTCTTCTAAAAGACAGGGAAAAAGCTCAGCAATGAGAGAAGCCCATTGTTGAGAGACACCACATACTAACCAGGTTCTTGCAAGGTTCTGAGAAACAATATCCACTTAAACATGTTGAAAGGTACTAATTCAGTAGAAATTACAGCACTACAAGAGACTCCCAGTACAGAATCACATCCCTAAGCCTTGTCCCAAAGTTTCTATATTGCCAATCCAGGATTGATTTGTGAATAGAATTCATGAATGCTCCAGAGTACTTTTTATTTACTCTAACAAAATACACACTCTGATCTTGTACAAAGGGAAACCAGAAGTCATAATTTTTCCAGGATTCCAGTTACTTTTTGAAGTAGAAATGAATTTTTAACTGTAAGGTTAGTAAGTATGTATTGCTATACCATAAACCTAAAGCTGACATTTTTATGCTATTTTCAGATGTGTTCCTTTACTTCCCCAGAAATCCGTAAAGACGAAATACAGATTCTTTTAATCTGTTAGCAAAAGCAAAATTTGAGGTGGTCACCATGCAACGGTAAAGACGACCCAATATAAAAATGCAACCTACACCCAAAGTACAATGGCCACAATTATTTCATTGAAGCATTAAAGAAAATAGTCTAACATGTATAATTAGTTTCTCTGTAGCAGAAAGCAGACAGCTGCAGTAGTTAACTACAAGTGACTGGAAATGCTATGGCATTATATACACTATATATAATATAGGGCATTATATATATTTATGTGAGTATATACACCACATAAAATACTTTGAGGGTAAGAAATTGTACCTTACCTTAACATATTCCAAAGTAGAATCCAGAATATTCTGATCTCTGTATGAAAATGCAGCAAGGAGAGAGGAAGAAAGGACAGAAAAACAAACAAAAACATGGTAAGTCCAAATATAATGCATTCATATGAGCTATAGGCTACTAGGTCACATTAAAATCCTTGCTAAAAGCTGGGTATTAGAGCTAGATGGCCTGTGCTATCTAACTTCTAAGAAATACACAAATCATCCATTTCTTCTAGAAGGACTGGTGGTGGAGCCAATAATAATTGATTTTGGAAATAAAGTTAATTATACCATTTTAAGCAAATGAAAACCAACCCTGCCATTTCAACAGACAGCTGAAATACGTGCCACCTAAAATATTTGAAATAAATTTAGAAGAGAGCTCTCTCCATGATGTGAATTTGTTTATTTGTTTGTATGCAAAGGACACACAAACATAGGACACGGTGATCCGGATGTGGAATGGGTTGCCTGCAGAGGTGGTTGAGTCACCAACCCTGGAGGTGTTTAAGGGAAGGCTGGATGAGGTGTTGAGCGATATGATCTAGATGTAGATGCTGGGTTAGCTGGATAATAGGTTGGACTAGATGATCATCAAGGTCCTTTCCAGCCTTATCTATACTGTGATACTGTGACACAGAAGCCTAAGGGAAGAGCTTTCTGATCAATTACAACTCTTTTCATAAAATATATGTTTATTTTTATTTCTATTTCAAAGCACTTTGTGTATCTGTTTTTGTTTGAGAACTACCAGGTTAACAGAGTTTGCAGGACATGACTGGATGTTCCCTATAGAACCTGGAATGATATACATGGTGCTGCCCTTAAATACAAAAGTAACAGGCACAATGAAAACAGACCAGGCATTTGTTAAAGCAGTCAAGTTTCCCACATGGACAATACATATATACCCTATAAATTTAGAAACAGAATCCTGTTTGATGGAAGTTGTTACAACAATAATGTAACAACAATGACCATGACATGTAAGACTGGAAGAAACATAGTAAGCAGCTTCAGAAATTTAGAGATTGGGTTATTCTGGAATTAACTAATCCAGACAACAGTCTCTAAAGTCCCTGTGTTCATTAAAATGTAATTGCATATGTTTTGAAATTAGCCTGGTTCCCTAATAGCTTTTAATAGCTTTTTAATCCAGAATACCTCTACAGAGGCAAAACAGCCTTCCCATTTCTCAGCCCTGCCCATAAAATGATGGTATTCAGCTATTCAGGCTCTATGGTGCTACTGTTTCACATTACCCCAGTATCTATCAAGGGTCAAGTTCTATTCTCAACTTCGTTAAAAAAAAAACACAACAAAAAAACCTGGAAAATGAAATGCAAATAGAATTTGCACCATTTGAAACTTTTTCCTATGCCATATAAAAAGAAATGGCAGCTTGGTAACTGTATGAACATAAAATATGAACAAGTATACCAAAGAAAACAGAGGTGAAGCTCGGAGAAAAAAGAAAAGGAAGTTTCTATACAGAAGAGGCATTTTTGTTCTCAACACTTTGCAATTTGACCAAGAAAAAAAAAAACATTCTTAATCAGTTCAGCAAAGTCATTAAGCATGGCTGAATTCTTCTCACATTCAAATGATCAGTGGGAAGTTGTGCCAGTATCGAGGGCTTTTGAAAAACTGCAGTTTAGTTCTTCACTTGCCTGTGGAATCTTTCAGGACAAAGGCTCTACCAGCACTGCATGTGCAACACACTCTAAAAGAACAAACCTGCTTACTTTGTCAGTGAGCACATTTCATTATGGTCTGCATTTACAACCTCCACTCCTGCAGATGAGCCTTGCTACAGACTTCACTGTCCCACCATCTGCTGCAAGGCAAATGATTCCTAGGACAGATCATGTCAAAGCCAAATGAAAGAGGTAGAAAAACTTTAAGATAAAAGTTTATTTACTACTATATAAAGCAGGAAATCCAGAAGAGAAGGAGAAAGAAGTGATCAAAATCCACTTCAGTACAGTGGTGAGTGTCCCTGCCTCTCACGCGGGACACCAGGGTTCGATTCCCGCCAGGGAGGCAGTGGTGCCGTTTAAGAGTTGGACTTGATGATCCTTGTGGGTCCCTTCCAACTCAGAATATTCTGTGATCTGACCTAAATTTCCTTCAGCATCCACATAATAAAAGTGCTTTGAAAATTTTGGGTTTAGGAAATAGACAGTTTAACAAGTATCCTGCAATCTTTAGCTGTTGACCGTACGAAAACTACTGACATTGTACATTGTCTCCTCTCATCATTGTTGCTGTAAGGAATCCTGCAACATACCGACCTTTGACAGATTAAGTCATATTCTTCCAGGCTTTTGGCATCCTCACAGACATATCAGCTACAGTTACAAATTAGCTGTGATAACTTCAACAAAATTTAAGTGTAGACACAGCAGTATCATCAGAGATGCCCAAATCTTGACTATCAATGGATTCCCCATACAGATATTCTTACAGTGGTGAAAACTGTTGAATGGCCTTGAAGAAGCTTTGTGCTACTTCACACTTTTATAAATGTATTGTGGGAAAAACATGTTGCCAACACTTGACGTCTGAAAATATGTTTGATTGTTTAACGTGACCTTTGCAAGAGACATTTCCAAAAGCACCTCCTTTCTACCACACGGAAAGTGATCATGAGAAAAACTATCTTCTCAATAGTTACAGCACCAATGGTGCCAATGCCAAATCTAAGTAAAGATGACAGAGGCGCAAAGAGAGCCTGAGAGACAAAATGTACCAAGATGTTGCATGGCTCCTAACACTGACAGAACTGCTATAATTTGACCAGATGGGATACAATGTCTTCTTCAATTTGTGTCTTTGAAATATCTCCATCTATGTAGATTTTTCAAATACACTACTACTTAAGTATGAAGGTGCAAGTTTGAGCACGCTGGATATGGTGTATTTAAGTATATGTAATGCAGACTGATCCTACCTGTACTGCAAACTAGAGTATAAGAGCCAGTGATTTTATCCCCAGCACCTTCTGCTTCACATGCACACTCCTACTACATTCCTAAAGGCATTCCATCCTTCCATCTACAGCTGCACAGCACCATGGACATGACTCATTAAAACACCAGTGGAAACAAGTGCAAACTGCTATGACTAACTGCCTAATGACCTGAAGTTCACACAAGAACCGGAGGGACTCTTCAGCAATTAAACTTCAAGAAAAGATACAATGTACTTTTCCTTGAATAAAATGAAATCTCAACTTACTCATATTTGTTCAGAATGCCCCAGCAGATAACATTACAGCCATTTAATTTAACAACTTCAATTTGTATCACTCCAACTCACTCCATTTTACCTATTGCAGCTGAAAAACACACACCATTTTTATTTCCTTCTTCCAAAAGAATTTCTGTTTCTGCACCACATACACTAATGGTCTCTATATTTTTTTCAAAAGCTCAGACTAGGCACCTCTGTTCTAATCTGTGTGTGATGGAATTTCAATGAAATTCAAGAAAATTTGCACTCCATACACTGTCCTCTGCTCAAAGGAGAAACAGCTAGAAAAGACAGAAGTTTTCAGGACGTTTTTTAAAAATAACATCAACTAGTTTTGACTGGGCTTTGAGGAATGTGGGCTCAAGTTTCCCTGGCAAGTCATTCACTAACAGTAAGGTCCCGATCTCACACAGTGATACAACTGTGCCCATCCCATCTGGCTCTCCAGTGTCTTTGCCCAGAAGCTGAAAGACGGTAGTTTAATTCATCTCCAATACCAGAGGACGGTCTATCTGAGACATTTTGTCCTGTTCCCCTCATTTCCTTCTCCCAAGATTCCACATGGGCAGATTTCCAGTAACTGTCACCTTCAGTGATTTTTCTAAAATCCCCATAAAAATCAGGAAGTACAACTTTGGTCCTGCAGGTCTGTGTCCATTAAGCAAAGACAGAGGATGTCACCACCAAAGGGGTGAAGTAGAACTTCACAACACAAGAATCAGCCCAACAATGGACAGAGAGGCTAAAAAGAAAAGGCAGACAAGCCAAAACAGAAATAACCCCCAGAGTTAAAAGATAAGAGGATTTGGTACTGAATGTAGGCAGATAACATCAGCTACTCTCTACTTACACAACACAGCATTCCTTCTACCACAAACAACTACCAACTCGAGTGGATAGCTCTGCTCCACCTCTGAGACAGATGAGAGGTCAGATGTGCAGGTGCACACATGAACAGGACACGCCAAGAGAGAGAACAGGAAATTTTGTGACAAAAAGCATGAAGTATTGGCAAGGGAATCTTACTTTTAAAAATCCACTCAGCTGTTTGTGGAAGAAGTCAACCAGATACTCAGTAGCCCCGAATTCAACAAACTTGTCTTACCCATATTAAAGGAACAACCACAAACTCACAAACAGTTTGGCTCAAGTTATTTTGAAAACAAAACACATACTAAGAGGTAGTTGCAGGCATTACATCAAAACCATAACTACTTTCACTACAAATATTCTGTGGTTTTATGAAGTTTCCTGCCCACCTTACTCTTAAATTAAAAGCGAACCAAAGGTATTGATCTTCCTGTTAATCTTGCAAATATTTTCATACCTGAAGAACTACACTTCACTCTATTAACCAAACAGTATTGTTCACTTTTCTCCACACAGAAAACATGTAAACTGCTTACTTTAGTTGATACATTAAAACATTGAAAAAAAATTATTTTTAATTTAGTTTTTGAAGTGCACCTGACCATATGTTGTAAATGTACATACAGTACTCATATAAAAAAGTAACACATGCAAATTAAAAAGATCCAACAAATAACATGCTCAAAAATCACCAGTAAGAACAAAATAAATGTTGTCTAAAAACTTGATCCACTCCATTCTCAAAACACAAAGAAAAACAGAATTTGCACCATCTGGACCAAAACAGGCTGCGAAATCTGACACGGAAAAAAGCAAATCCCTGAGCAGTGTGCTCCTCACCAAGTACTGCATTGCTGCTCTTCTCCCTTCTAATTCAACTGTCAAATTAAGGACTTCAGCAGGGATCACCTATTGTGGTAATACCACTAAGAGAAAAGGAAAACTTTCAGGAACCCAGAATTCAGTCATTAATAGCCTCATACTTCAAGAACAACACCTTGCTAAATTCCAAATGTCCTGACCTTCAAGGACAAGGTTCTGCAGAGGACAAGTGAGCATGTTTAGCTTTGCGCTGGTGAAGTTACGCTATTAATGTCAATGTCACTAGTCAAGATTAGAAATTAACATATTTTTATTTTTCCTGGACAGTTCTATGAGAAAAGTATGCAAGTATCACCCAGCCAAACATGCAGAGCCTTGAAGATTAGAAATTCTGAAGAGTACAGAACATCCTGAAGGACTAGATAAACTGATCCACTCTAGAATAACTCTGTGCTACAGCAATACAAAGTCCAATGCCAGATGACAGCACTTTATCTGAAATAACGGGGAAAAAAGCTGACTCTGAAAAACAAGATGAATAAAAGTCTGCTGATCAGTACTCAAACCAAGAGCCTGAAGTCTAGTTAAATATGCAGTTGGATACATTCACCACACTTTCAGAACTACATGAACCGTGTTCTTTGCACCTGTATGTAGGTATTGAAGGTCAGTCTAAAAAATACACTTTAATTTACAGGTTATTTCCCATATTTTGATCTTATGCAACAGGGTTCAATGAGCACTGGAAGATGTTAGAGCTACTGGTCTGCCCCTTTCCTCAATGAAACAATTAAGCTAACTAAATCCTTCTCCTCCACTTCTTCGCACACCCACCAGACTGAATTTTTCTTTTTTAACACGCTTGAACCATACCAGATATGAACAGCTCACGCTTGAGAACTTGGTAGAGGTGAAAAAAGCTGTTATGCCTTGTATACCTACAAAAATGAATACGTAGTTTGTGGTCACATCAATTAAAAAAGAAGTAGTGTTGTAACTACAAGCACAATCATTACTTACAGCATAGCCAGGAATTCACTGGGCTTGAAAACAGAAAATCAAGACAGAAGATTAAAATTATAGCTCTGTAGTCACAACTCTAGCCTTCAAATTCCTACAGAGTTAAAAACAAAGCTTTAAAAATAGGAAAAAAAAACCTAATTCTGACCAGCTGGTAGGTCAGAACTTCTCGTGAGTAATGATAAAGCAGCCAGGCCATGATACATTATTTTGAGAAATGCACAAAGCATTTTGATTCCAAGCCAGTTTGAACAATACAATCTCACTGCTTATCAGTGATTCCATTTTTTAAATGTCTGTACAGATAAAGAATGGAATTTGAACAAAAAATTGCCTTTGCAAGTACATACAAGCAGATTAAATGGCTATGGGAAAGACAGCTACTAAATGGGAATTAAATGAGGAATATTCACAAACATCTTCTATAACATGAAAGAGTCAGTGTAAATTAACGTCAAATTTGTTTTAAGGCTTTAATTAGCAAGAAAACTTAGAATTATCATTTCTGGCAGATGATGTGCTTCAACACTTCCTAGGGGAAGACTCAGTAGAGTGAGATAGTGATTTAATGGAAACGTGTAACCACAATGTTTCTCACAAAATATCCAAAGCTCTACTCTACAGAGTCCTACACAACATATTCAGGGCAAAGACCAAATTAACCAGCCTTTCTTCCCTTCAAATACTGGATTTCTCACAAATGTACATTTTAGCAGTCAAGTGTCTTTTCTAAGAAGTCCGAACTAGACACACATGAAACACTAAGGGATTTAAAACAGGCACATTACTCTACAAACTGCATAAAAAATAAACTTTTTGCTAAGAAATTGTGTCTGTCTTTGATTTTACTGTGCTAGATTATCTGTCCTAAACTTTACATTAAATTCCTTCAATGCATGATGCCTACCAACGATGCCAACTTTGTGCAAATTTGAACCTTATTTCTGACCTCTGAACAATTTACAACTTCACACTGGAGCTGTACTTAAACTGAATTTCACTTATTTTTGTTGCAAAGCCTGCTTATTTCAAAAGGAATGCAGGGTAGTTTTTTTCCTTTTCCTATTTTTATATTACTATTTTCTATTATTAATAGAGGAATTGTCAGTGCCTGAACCCAGTTCAGGGCATATTGTAGAACAGATCATCTTGAGTGTGATCGCGCAGCATGTACAGGACAACCGGGGGATCAGGCCCAATCAGCAGGGGTTTAGGAAAGGCAAGTCCTGCTTAACCAACATGATTTCCTTTTGTGACCAGATGACCCACACAGTCGATGAGGGAAAGGCTGTGGATATAGTCTACCTGTCCTTCAGTAAGGTCTTCAATAGTCTCCCACAGCATTTTCCTGGAGAAGCTGACAGCACATGGCTTGGACAAATGCACTCCTTGCTGGATAAAAACTGGCTGGACAGCTGGGCCCAGACAGGGCTGGTGAATGGTGCTACATCCAGCTGGCAGCCAGTTACTTACTAGTGGTGTCCTCCATGGATCAGTACTGGGGCCAGTCCTGTTCAATGTCCTTACTGATTATTTGGACGAGGGGATCAAGTGCACCCTCAGTCAGTTCACAGACGACACTAAGTTGGGCAGGAATTACCAAATCACAGAGTTGGAAGGGACCCACAAGGATCATTGAGTCCAACTCTTCGCTCTGCACAGGACCATCCCCAAGAGCCACACCATGTCCTTGAGAGCACTCCAAATGCTTCTTGAATTCTGCCAGACTTGGTGTTGTGACCACCTCCTTGGAAAGCCTGTTCTAATGCCTAACCACCCTCTGGGTGAAGAACCTTTTCCTAATATCCAACTCAGATCTTCCCTTCTTCCCTGACACAACTTCTAGCCATTCCCTTGGGTTTTGTCACTGGAATTCTAATGACTATTAGTTCTGCCTCACTGGGATCAAACATAGCACTTGGGTTGAACAATGCCTCATGAAAAAGTTTCCTTAAAATGTGAATTCACAGTTGTAGTTTTTGTAAACAACCTTATAGCTGATACACTCCTGAATGAGAATATCCATGAAATGTTACACTATTTCACAAGTTCCTACACTGGGCTTTTTTTAAAAAAAAGCTCTGGTAAGGTAATATGGACACCCCTGGATTATGAGGCACGGATAATTTCAATGTCACTATAAGCATTGGAATAATATACCTTAGCAAATATGACCAAATGCATACCAGAGAAAAACCAGACTCTCTATTTTATTTTGAAGTACATTAATAAAAAGCACAGTGTCATTGCAAGAAGACTCAAGAAGTGATGTATCTGCTGACTGTCAAGCTGGTATGTCTTCTGCTCTAATACAACTAGGCCGTCAGGTCATGAAGCAAAATGTATACAGATATATTGTAAAAATTAAAGCAAGCAATTGTTAGAAGTTGTTACCATAGCATTCAATATGTGTAATTGAAAGATAAAACAAGAACAGCACTTGCTGCTATGACTCAAGACACAAATCCTATTCCCAGGCTGCACTAAATATCCTTTGAATCTCTTATTATTTCAAAAGCATTACATTTTACTTCTCATCAGGCAGACCTTCCCGAAAGTTTCCTCTCCAGCATTCTGTTCTTACTGGTTGTGCCAAAGTGTTCTTCGTAAGACAAGGTTATCATATTCACAACACAAGTTATAAGTCAGCTTTGCTCTCTCAAGAAAAGAAAACCTCTTGTAAATCACATTTACTACCTGCTTTTCAGAAAGAAGACATAAGATAAAACTTAATTACGTATCATCACATTCTCTTCATGGCAGCACCCAGGGCTCCTTGCATTCTCTAAAAGTATGCAAATCAAAGAAAAAAAGCCAGCTTATGTAAATAGGTACGTCACACTGATCAGTGACAGAGGAATACTAAACACACTTAGGCCCTTTCTTCTTTTAAAGTGAATGGAGTATAGAGAAGAAAGACTTATTTTCAAGTGAGAAGAAAGCTTGATCCGGTATAACACAAGAAAAGAGCATAAAAAACCATTCCACACACTCAACTTTATCTAATTTAGAACTGTCCTTCCCTCACAACTCTTTTCTCAACCTTTAACTCCATCAGCCAAGCAACCAAACATTCTCTCATCTTTGTGCTTTTAACTGATTTACCGCATTACACTGATTTTTTCTTGTGTTAGCTGGAATTTTTTCCCATGTTATACACCTCAATATAAAAGCAAAGACAAGAACATTTACAAATTGAATTTCTTTTTGCAAGCAATGAAATCTCAGTGATGATAACGGATTCCCAAAGAAAATGGCAGCTGTAAGAGCGTAAGTCTTTCTCAACAGTCATGGATATGATAACAAAGTCAGCCAGGAATAATAAACTGGGATAATTTGCTATTAGATCAGTGTACACTGGGTTCCTCTAAGCCTTCATGAAAAACAGCTCACATGTAGCTCTAGGATGGAGGCAGCTAGAACACCAATCTCTTCTTCCTCTGCCCTCCTCCATGCATTGAATAACAACCAAAACCAAGTTTGAACATTTATGACTTTTTGCTGAAAATTGCTGTTAAAACAATGCCAAAAGGGACTTTCAAATTCTAAAAATTTCCTTCATGAGAATAGCGCGCACAGCGTTATACATTTTAGACGCTCAGAGGCAAGACCTAGTCATTAAAAATTATTTAGGTCTTCCATCAAGACCAAAACTGAGTACAAGGGAGAAGACTCAGAACAGAGAATAATAAACAGCTGTAACTATAACTGGACATCTAGAAGAACACATAAGAATTCTGATACAACTAACATACGTAAATTAAGGTTTTACAACATACCTGGCGTGGACTTTGTTGTTCTTCCCATTTTCTGAAGGGTATTCTTCTATAACGTCCTGCACAAAAGGAGGCTGCTGCCGGTGTGCTCTGGGGTAAGCCAATGTTCCCAGGGGGCTAAACATATCACAAGACCTGTTTGGATTTGACCCCTTCTTCTTCCTGGGGAGAGTGCCATGGATAGAGAAACCTTGAAAGGAGTTTGAGCGATGCTCAGCTGCTGAAGGTTTAGTGGTCAAAAGGTCCATTGAAGAAGCTAATGAGAACTGGCGGTTCACTGGGCCATTTCTGGGAAGACTTGAGAGTTTTCCTGCAGCTATCATTTTCGGTTCTGGAAAAACAAAACCAAGATTTTTTATAGTGTATCAATCATCACAGCTCTCACTTTAATGGAAGTTAAATAGCTTGACTAACAAAGGTATCTGAAACTGAACTTTTGCTCTGCTTTGAGGCAGTCAGATAACTCAAGATGTAGCTTGTATCCAGTCATATTGATCCCAACTGCACATCCGTATAAAGCTTTTGTACATGTTAAAAGTCACAACAAAAAATAACCAATCTACACACATTCACAAGAGCAGACCCCGAACAACTCTCCATTTTTATCCACAGAGTTCCTCTTCTTTGCTCTTTCACATCCTCTGAAGACTCAGACAACAACTTTGAATCACTGACAAAAATCAAAGTTTTAAGAACGTTTGGTCAAAAAATAAAGGACATTACAGTTCTGTTGGGAAGAACATGTTTCTAAACCCAGCAGCTGGCACACTGTGAGGAAAAAACTGTTGCTGAGAAGTCTCACTCAAGTAATAAATCTAGCAGATAACTGGTCACATATTTCTAACAGGCTGTAAAGTAAACGGCTCTACCCTCTACCCAAGAGATAAGGGTAGGAGCAGATTACTGGAATTCTCTTCTTCAGCATGCCCGGCCTGTTAGCTCAAACCATTGTTGACATTACGCATTCGCAGAGCTGTCAGTCTCCTGTACAACCAATTACAGTCTGCCCTACAGTACAGGTTTTTCTGTTATTGTGAGCAAAAAGCTTTGTGAAGCAAACACTTCAGGCACATTAACAGATTAGTGCTCTGTTCCTCAAAAAAAAAAGCTGCCCTGTGCTCAGTTTATGGCGTTGTACGTATTACGGAAGACAGGCTGATTATCCAGTTATATGAGCCTGCAAAAGCCGCTCTGTGGAACATACCACCAGACTCAAAGGGCAATCAGTGCTACATTACTAACCTAGGTGCCAGAAAACCAGGTGCTTCCCATAAAAACTGGAAGTGCCACAGGAACAGAAGAGATTGATATGAAATTAGAAAGCAGAAGTGCTTTTGGAAATAATAGTTATAGACAGGGAGAATCTCTTCTGACCCTGGTCAAGTTTCATTATGAAAAATAAGACTAGCACCCTGAAGGGCCAGCAGCCTGGAAGTCAGCTGATTACAGCTGCACAAGAATTCCTCCTGTTTTGGGGAATGCACAGGTGCTGCAGGGAAAACAGAGGTGCCTCTATAGTCCTCCTGCTCCCTTCTCCAGCCTCGGCATCACAGCTCCTATCAAAGTGTCTCTGCACTGAAGCTACTGTTACTTCTACTCAGAGGTTATCATAACAGGCTTAGTTTTACAGTAACACTAAAGCTGATCTCAAATTATGAAAAAGTTCTGCTTTTTCCTGTCAGCTGCACTGCAGAGATTCACAGGCTGGATAAGGTTTTCAGACTTCAGCAACGAATTCTTTTCCACTTCTGCCTTACTGAAAGTCCTACAATAAACACTGAGTAATTACAGATGATAACCAATACTTCTTTTTTTTAAAAAAAACGCTTCAATTTGCCAAGCCTCTGTCAGAACGCAGACACTATGCACTGCAGTAGAAAACTGCATGAGCATTTGAAAATTCAGGGGTTTTGTGTCAACACCACTTAGGGAGTTTGAAAAGCTAGAATCTAGCTTGCTCATATTGCACAAACACATTGTTCTTCTTTCAGGAGTTGCTCAGATTCTGTACTTAATTACTGTACTTCCTTATTGGTTTATTAAAAAAACACCTCCAAACCTCTGAACCCCAACTATTTTAATGCAGGTGATCCAGTGAGAGATTTTCTTTAGCCTTTCCTGCAGGGGAGATTTAGACTTGACATTAGAAGGAACTTTTTCACAGAGAGGGTGATCTCTCAGTGGAATGGGCTGCCCAAGGAGGTGGTGGAGTCACCGTCCCTAGAGGTCTTTAAGAAAAGGTTGGATGATGTACTTGGTGGCATGACCTAGATATTAGGGTAGTGTGTTATAGGTAGGATGGTGTGTTGGTAGCAGGATGGCAACAGGTTAGGTAACAGGTTTGGCTAGATTAGGTAATAGGTGATAGGTTGGACTCGATGATCTCTAAGGTCTTTTCCAACCTTACTGATTCTGTTACCACTGCTGTGCTGAAATGGAACATAGGACATTACACGCAAGACTGTATCAAACCCAAGTATGTAGTTATAAATTCAGTAATCCCTCGAATATTACCGGGGATTGGTTCAAGAAAGATGACATAATAAGCGAATTCCATGAAGTAGTGGTAAATACAGTGAGTATGGTAAAGCTGGGGCAAACCTCCCCACAATGTATTGAAGCCGCGAATGGTGAGTCGTGAAGTAGCATGGGATTACTGTATAACCAGCAAAAGCTCTGCTTTAAAAGCTGATACCACTTGAATCCACAATAGGCTTACTATGACATTAAATTATCAACCACTTAAATGTTTCAGGATCCATAAAGAAAGCTACGAATTCTCTCTCCTAACCAAATCACAATGTAATTATTATAGTATAGCAACCCAGTAGGTTAAACGATGATCCTCCGCTAGACAGCATTTTCCATGTAACCTCCACTCCTAAGAACCTAAGAATGAAAACTAAACTCCTAAAGTTGTCTTCATCGTTGGTTCTTTTAAGAAGCAACCTCAGTAACATCACATGACTTACAAATTCAATACCCAAACCTCAAATTCACATCTGAGTTTTGTTTTGAGGAATCAAGGTAGAATTCCAAAGTTAGTACAAAAATACTTACATTCAAGAACTTGCAAGACACTTGGTCAAAATTATGTGTGAGAAGCTTTAATAATACTTTTAACTACCCTCCCTGCAAAACCTCCCCCCCCAAAAAACCCCCAAGCCCCCTGACCAAACAAAATCCCCCCAAAACAAAAAAAACCCCAAAAGCCCCAAACCACAGGTCTGCTAACTTCTACCCATAAATTTATCTACTTGCCTGTGTGCTGCTGTACCATTTATTCTTCATGAATGTAAACAAAGAACTACAACAATCAGCTCAGTAACAAAAGTCCTGCCAAACTATCCATACATTTTCTTGTATTGAATATAAACACTGTAAAGAAGGAGCCTCTTCAGCAGAAGACTCTGGAATGTCTCAAATAGTTTAGCATATGATTCAAAGAATGTTTGACTTCACTAGATAGAGAAACTGACACATTTACTCCCTAAGAAACAAGTGTGCTTTAAACACCTACAATCAACAATGGAGATGGCAGAAATTGTAACAGAACAACATCTCAAAACAAACTGAAATCTCATTGTACACATTCCTATTTGTCAAAATGCAGCACCTAACAACACAGAGCACTTCAGAAATGACACAGCTTTCCCCTAACTAGGTGTAAACAAGATGGACTTATGCCAATATAATTGTAAAAATGCTAAGTGAATTTGTATTTATATAGAGAATGGATTTTTCCTTTCTTCAGTCTGTTATTTGGAAACATATATATTAGCAGAATTGTCAGGAGTCAGAGTGTAGATTCAGAGAACTGGAGGGCGTGAAAGGTTTCCAGGTAACTCCTGACATGTTCTAGTTTTTCATTATGAATGAGAGTGAGCAAATACAAATGAAGAGGCCTCTAAAATCAACATGGCATTCAGGCTAATTGTATGAGATTGAACGTAGAATAAAACACATGTCTGGTGGGCAAGACCAAACATGCACACAGTTCTGATCTGATGGGTTGTGCACTTCTCCACATGATTGCTCAAAACAATAAAGAACCATATGAGCAATGAACAAATAACTTTTACCTCCCTAAAACAACATACTAAATATCCTTCTGCTCATGCCTCTTGGCCTTGGGAGGCAAATTCAAACATTCTGGCTTAGCTCACCTTCAGGAAAATATTCTGATGTTCACACCAGACACAGGTACAGAGATAAGCACCCCTTCCATACCAAAGCATAACACAACTCGTGGCAATGGTTTCTACTTCATTGTTTTCAATATATTGCATACAAGGAAACAGAAAAACAATTGTGGAGTTCCAAATTAGACTCTTAAGTTTTCTCAAAACTCTGAGTTATATCCAAACCAGTCTTGGACAAGTTTCTCTCAAAGTCTTAATGATCTTCAAACTGTAATTCCTCCTGTTAGATCAAATGCCCTAAAGTCTATATATGGTGTTGTGGCAATACTCAAAAGTCTCACCATGTCTCACCATTATGAAGCTAAGAGGGCTAGAACATGATTTAATATATTCAGCTGAAGAACAACTGCTTTATGTTCTCAGGTCTTAAAAAGGAGTAATTTTTTTGTGAAAATTCTACTTACTTTCAGTACATCAAATCTCCTCACAAATTCCTCCCACCCACCTGCCCACCCTCCCTCGCTCCCTCAAAATCAGTAACAATAAATTACAGTGAGCGGAAGAAACACTACTCTCTTCTCCCTGTTAAGTTACTTGGCGCATTTGCATGCAATTTGCAGATGCACACAGAAAATACTGAAAGTGACCAGCTTTAATGGTGAAGAAAGTCAAATTCAGAACAAAAAGATCAATTTCCTAAGATTTATCTTTTTGTGCGTGTAGCAAGAGAATAAGTCAGGGAAACAGAAAAGGTATGACTGAAAAGCCACTAAAATTAAAATACCAGAGAAAGAAATACAGTTAAAACTGTAGCCATTATAAATTCAAGATGTATTTCATGTTGTCTCCCTAGGAGTAGTCTTCATCAGTACAACAAAAGAGATGATTCCTTCTCCTCAAAACGGCCTAGAAGCACCTTTCTACAACCTGCTTTTGTTTTTTTAAAAAAATAAATTGATGCAGTAGCTGCTATAGCAAATAGGTCACAACTTTGAGAAGAATAGTAAGGTTCAAGAACCTACAGTCTGTTATGATACAGAGGCACAGAGAAAGCATGCGCCGTAGTTCAAAGGCTTTAAGCTACTATCAGAAAAAAAACCCAACATAAGTCTGTCAAACATCAAGAACTACCCCCAAGATTAGTCAGGTCAGTGCTTCTGAAGGGCCTTGAAGTGCTATCACCATCCTCATACTTTCCTTCTCTCTCCTGATGTATGTCATACAATTTCCACCCACCCCCTATACATCCTTGCACTGTAATCTGACAATCTACATAAAATGTTACTTTTAACTACATATTATACTCATGCAACAGAAAACACACAGGCCAAGATAAATTGTAAATTGTCTTTTTTGTCCAAGATGACAGAAGCAGATAAACCCCATGCTTCTCTTTGTGAGTTTTCATATGTAGAATACCTTAATATCTATAAAAAATGCCTGAAAAAGTGATCACTGAGGAGGATTCAATAGTAAGTAGGGATCGCTTAATCTGGCCTCATCTGTGAAATTTAGGTGCCCACTCAGCTCAGGAATCCTGAACAGTACAAAACCTTGACTTGAAATAAACCTTCCCTCCCCATTTTGCTGGCGGAAACAGAGAACTTTACCAAGGTTACAGTCAAATCCAAGTGTTTGGTAGCTAATGCTTCAAAATACAAGCTTTTGTTCCTCGTCTGGCATAGCAAGTCATTTACTATTTTGCCTGCTCCTCTGTTCCCACAATGTTCCCAAAAAACCCCAACAACCTACTCTACCTGAAAATAAAAGCATTTTAAAACCGTTTGCAGCATTACGTATTACCATTTCGAACTAACAACCAACTTAGAGAAATTACAAATTCAGACAGAAGTGCTTTTACATACGCTCCTCTTAAACTGACCAAAATTAAATAAATAATAATTTTAAAAGACGTAACATTTATTTTCTTTCTACTCTGCAGAATACCTCGGTATCTCAAGGACACGCAAGTGTTTTCTACTTGAAGAGCATTTAATAGATTTCCACGGAATCCACTCTTACGAAACCTGCGCACAGGACCAAACGTGGCCGCGGTCACAGCTCCGGGGACGGCAATTCTCCACTCAAGGGAGCCGCCGGCAGGGCCAGGGCTCGCCCTCGCCCGTGCCCTGCCCCGACAGCGGCGTGGGGACAGGGGGCGGCTCACACACACACACACAAAACCAACTCTTCATCCTCTGCCCGAGAGAACAACGCTGTCCCCGCAGTTACCGGCTCTGATCACTGCTGCTTCTCTCCAGGCTCTCTGTGGGTCAGCTGGAGGTTTTGTTCCGCTGATGTCCCGGCAGCGAGTCCCGCCCGGGTCCCTCTGGGAGCGGCAGCCGGCCAGCAGGAAGGGGTGGCCGGAGGCCGGACCCGCAACACCAGCGGTCCGGAGCGCTCCCACTAAATGAACTGGGGCGTTCCCGGGAGAGCTCAAGGTCTGGCCGCGCCGCGGTGGAGCCGGCGCGAACACCCGCACCAGCCTGCCCCGAAGAAGCGCAGTCCGCGATAACTTCAGTACGGGTGACTCAGCCGGACCCTTATCGCTCACTCGGCCGGGCCGCGGCAGGTTCGGTGCCTCTCCCGCTCCCAGCCCCGCACAAAGTCGCCNGCCGCCCAGCCCCGGAGCTGCACCCGCTGACACGCCGTGACCGCTCCTTGCCCCATGCCAGGGATTTAAGAACTTGCCTTCCCTAATTTCGTCTCTCAAATTAGCGCTACAGCAAAAATTAGCCGTTTCTTAAATCCGCCTGTTCGCGGACAATTCAGAGACTACGTACTTTACACACACAATTCAATTACGACAGCAGTATTCCCCCTCAGCCAACAGGGCCCTGTGACGTTATCTAGCAACAGGTTGGTGGGATAAAACACGTTTTCTGCAACAAAGAGCCTGATAGATGTACAGGGTTGTGAGCTGCTGAGAGTAAAGATGGCCAGTTACACTCCTTTTGCAAAGCAAACCTTCAAAACAATCTATAGATACAAGCTTCATTTTCAACTAGTGGCCTCAGGCACCTTCGGCTGTGCCATTGACGCAGTGAAAGGGCTTTTGCTTATGTACAAATCAAGGCATATTCAGTTGACTTTTAAAGGACTGTCTAGATAACTTTCTATAACACTGTGTGTATTGGTCTCTTTCCCATTGGTTCAGTCTTCCAGGCTGCCTGGCCAATATTTCTCTAGCTTTGCCTCAGTTGTTCCAGTTGTACAAAGCAATTTCAATAACTCTGTTCTTTCCATCTTATCAGAACTCCTAAGCCAACATTCAGCAAACCTTTTCATGGCTATCCCTGTTGCCATTAGATTTCCAGAGGCAAGTATTTCTTTGCCTAAACATTTAATTGTTTTTGACATAGAATATTTAACCCCTATTAGTTGTGTAGTGGTTCTCTTTTGGGAGATCCTCTTGATACACTATTTTCATTTCACTCTGATGTTCAATCCTTTCATTCTCTTCCTCCATTTTTACCAGGACCATGTATCTACTTTGGAGCCTGACTACAATGACGTTGCTGAAGTTGTGGTCCTAACATATCTAAATGATGAATGCAATTAAAGATCTGATTATTTATCTTCCTGAACCTCTGTGTATTAGCAAATCAATCATCCAAAACAAAACAAGAAAAAAAGAAAGAAACTATGGTGTTGTCACTCTAAGCAAGTTAAACTACATCCAATGTTGACAGCAGCAGGATTAAAAGTCCACTTGCTGACATCTCTGGGTACTGGGTAGAATGAGGACATCTAACGCTTTATAGTTTGGGGTTTTACGCACTGCCCAGAACACTGAATTTTGCAACCTGAGCTATCTAAAACCTCACAGCAAATAAGTTTTTTTAAATGAAGCAATTCAAAACAGAAAAAACACTGAACCTTCCTTTGAAGTGTAGCTAAAGCTTAAGAAACATTTAGCTTATCAAGACAAGATTCCTTAGCCATCATGTCTGTTGTAGAAGTAGGTATGAAGGAAGATGAAGATTCTTGGGGAAATCTGTGAATTTTCGCATATACAAGTAGAATCTTTGCATAAGAAAGCTCGAGTAAGAAGTTTAGTATACAGTAAGAGAGAGAAAAAAATAAAGGCAGAGAGTTCTCCAAATATGCAGTAAGGGAAGAAAAGGAGACAGAAGATAAGAAAATTACATTTATCTAATATACGAAGGTAAAGGAAGCTCACGGGGGCATTTCTGACTGGTGCTCCCTTTCTCATAGCAACACCACTTTGGTTCCTTAAGGTAGGCATGAGCAATAGGGAAGTATTATCAGTGTTGGTATTGCCACATACTTTTTGCAACAACTTCCAAAACAGAAAAGTTGAGGTAAATGTGAAAGATAACAGTTTTTGAAAAGATCCATTCACTGGTGCTAGGACATAAGTCAACATTTGCGGCACACGGACAGAGAGACTCCTATACTTGTACGTATATGTTTTTCCCCCAAAATAACATAAAATTATAGCATCCTATTGATACTGAAGAGACCCTCGAAATTAAGATGTAAAATCAAATTTTAAAATCAAACAAGGCCTAAACATACAATAAAACCTCACTCCATTCTTTTGACAATTGTTTTTCTCCAAATGCATTGTTATTTCAGCTACTGATGAACTAGGAAAGCTAACAAACCTTGACTAGCTGATGGCACTCTGCGTTTGTCATTGCCAGCTGTGAAAAAACAGGTAAGTACTGAGAATAGAGTAGTACCAGAAACGTTTCAGGCACAGTGACAGATTCCACAACTTCATTGCCACAAATTATCTGTGGAAATTTCCCATAGGATATTTCATGCAGAATCATTCTTCAAAATATACTTGGAGGAGGGAGAGAGCAAAGGGAGAGTAAAGGAACCAAAGAATAACCAACTATGATCTCGTTTGGGACACCAAAATGCCTCATTAACACGTCCAGTGCAAGAAAAAAGGCATTAGGATGAGAACAGAGAAAGCGGAGTTTCCTGGATTTCACATTCAGTTCTAGTATTCTGGCCCACTTACTTCCTGTATGACATATACTTACACTTTTGTAACACACATCAGAGTAGAAGGTATTTTTCACAAATAAGACTGTATAATACTTTATCAGCTTATCAGTGCTACAGAAGTGCAAACTATCATTATCATAATTGCATAAAGGAAAATGTCTTGTTTCTCTATCTAAAGCACACATTCCACAATTCAGGTAAAAGACATCTAAAACCATGCCAAAAACTCTGATCCGTTAGCACATAGGATGGCCTCTATTGGCTGATTCTAATAACTCAGAATTTTCAGGCATTGTAATTACATAGGAAGTAGTGTCATACTTGTCAGCTTTGATGAATGAGAAACACAAAAGGAGCAGTAATTTCCTTAGTAACATGACTGTGTGCTAAGTAATGGGACTGGTAGCTGGGCAGCCCTGCCTAAACTGTGATTGCTCTCACATGAGTCATTACCTTCTTTTCCTAAAGTTTTATCCTGTCTTCTGATGAAATTGAAAATTGGTCATTGTCTTCATATATGACAATTTACAAACCCATCCTTGCACATACTTGATACAAAGCTGTTAAAGAGAATTTTCCTACAAGCTGCAAGAAGGAGGAAGTCACAGGACTGCTGCCTACAGGTGCTCCATTAGTTGTGAGTTCCTTTGAATTAAGCTAGATTAGATTCCTCATTGCAAAACTTTTGTTGTTTTCATACTTGATACATACTTTGTAAATGGGTTTACTGAGATTTGGGATGAAGTCTGGAAGCACCAATATCCTGAAAGAAGCACGGCAGCTTTGTCAAGGCCCCCCATCAGCATGCCATGCAAACATGCTACCCCTTAACCATCTGTTTATCTATATGGCATCATGCTGGCTATCACCTTGCCACAGACACACTGTCCTTTGCGACAACCTGGGGGAGGCTGAGAAACCCTCAGTGTGCTGGCCATCACTGGCCACACGTCACACACTGCTGTGCCCTTCCATGGTCACCCTTGACTTCTGCTCTCTGTCTATGTACAGGTGCATCTTTCCACCTAATGCAGAGACACCTATACAGGCAGCTGTCTGAACAGATAAGTGAGGAAGAACACAACTAGGACATAGGTCCCAAGACCTTTCATGCTGTAGCTTGCATGCCTTAATTATGCCAGATTGTCTGCTTGCCTGTTCTTGAGACCATTTTCAAATGTGCCTGGCTTACAGAAACAAAACAAAACAAAACCAAAAAACCAAAAACCAAACCAACAAACAAAAAACAACAAAAAAAGAAAAGACAAGAGGATTCATTGGAACTCTTCACTTTGGCACTCAGTGTCAGAATTCCAGTCTTCCTAAAGTGTACAGGAGAAAATACATTTACTCCAAAAGCACTGTTCTGCAGCTGCAATAATAAAGTGTAGAAGTAACTACACAGGATGAGGACATGGTATGCATGGATTGCTCACAGAGCAGTTTGCAGATTCCCTGATAAAACAAAAGTCAAAGCAAGTTTCTACTGCAGACTTGTCTTAGAAGAAAAAGGACATAAACAAACAAAAAAATACTATGTACATGCAAGCCTCAGCTCCCACAGACACCACATTGAAAAAGTAATTATTAGCATCATGATTGGCTAGGAAATCAAAGTTATTTCCTGGTAATTCTCAAATTAATTGAAGTCATCAGGGCAAATAAGAATGAGAATATGAAATGAAAAATGCTCTAGCACTTGAAGTCCGACAATATTCGGTTTGAAAACTATAAGCTATGGCAACTGTGCTTTCGAACAGCCTTGCTGGCTGCCAACTGAAACAGACAAGTTGAGCCAGCAGCTATTCAGACCTCCATAACAAAACTACCAACATCAACTCTTGCTGTTTGACCTGTCATAGGTCTGGAGACACAATGTCTTTCAGAAACTCCCAGAGTTATCTGTTATGAGTCAGTGTTAAGAAACCTTACAAGCCATAGCCTCAGAGAAGTTTTCAAGCAGAAATAACTGATCATCCTGTAAACATGCTGTAGTATGGTAAGAGAGTTTCAGGAGTTATATAAACCTTTGCTCTTTCAGTGACAAACTGGAACATGAACATGCTCTGACTTGCTAGAGTTTCTGGCTACAGCACATTTAATTTTTGCAGACCTAGATAAGTACAGATTGGGCACATATGATGCCAGAAGACTGATCTTTATTTACTACTGGCTAAAAAATTTAGTTCTCACAAATCAGTGTTTTCCAATAGGAATTAGTTTATTGTTAAACTCCTCTAATCTGTAGCTCATTATTGAGAATCTTGAATCAGAAATTAAATTAAACTTTTGGAAGAATATGAAAAAAAATTTTCACAGCAACTATCAGAAGTTCACAAGGATACAGAATTCCATACTTTGAATCAGCTAGTATCAGCCACTGCTGGAGTCAAAAACCCCAAGTTCAGTTATTGTCAGATATAATACAAGAAAACTGTTCTCTGGCATCCAGCCAGGGTCAAACCACGACACAGATATAATACAAGAAAACTGAGCATCATCTTTAACAAAATCTACTTAATTTAAACAAATATTAAAAGTAAATTATTGCATAGATAAGATGGACAACACTTTATTGCTCCCTTTTTACCAGAAGATCTGTTTTCCTCTCTTTGCTCTTAGCAGTGGAAGAGCTATTACTGCAGAGCTAAGATTTCCTTCTAAGTTTGTTTTTCCGTGTTTCTGTAAAAAGCCTCAAACATAGAAGAATTAACAGCCTCTCTTTTCCTATGAGAGATGTTTTTCATTTAGAGTGTAACTAATGTAGAGTCAAGAATAAACAGAAGACCAGGAAGCACCAATAAAGAAATGGGGAACTTTCAGCAGGTGAAATGGTATTGTCAGAGATGTATGTTAATGACTTTGTAACAGCATTTACGTTTCTGATCTTCTCAAACGGAAATGGCAGAAAATGTCAAATCCTCGTGACCACACAGGTAGCAATGCCACCTCTAACTATTATGCAGATCAAAGTGTTCAAAGCAGCTTCCTCTCCATCTATTGGCAAAGCTGCCAGCAACTTTAGCATGAGTCTGGAATCTGACAGGTTGACACTACATACCACTGCTCCAAAGCACTCTGGTTGCATTTGTAATGTTTCAAAGAGAAGCAAAACTGCCAGAAAGAGTAAAAGGACCTCATCTGAGAGTGAAAAAGGCAAGATATTTGGGACTGACAAGGCAAAACCAGTCATGGCTTTATGATAACTATAATGGTCATATAATAAAAACACATAAGGGAGTTCCTCAGTTGTTTTACACCTTCTTTGAAGGTGTACTTGTCTCTATTTATACTGTCCCAAACACAAGCCAGGCTCTGTATTCCCCAATGGGTTCGCCCTGCAGCTGCAGGACAGTTTTACTGGCAACAAAAGGAATGATACAGAGATGGGGAAAAGCAGCTAAAGGAAAGCTGAAGGGGGTTTGCTTAAGCTGGCACTTTGGAACCCTGGCTTCAGTTAAGGTCAAGAATCAACAGCACAGCAGCCTTTAAGTTTTCTAATACTGATCAAAAATATCAGAGCCCATTATTCAATGCACTGATCTACTGTAGAATTTATTCTGCTGGACTGAAGTGGTTTAACAATTTTGAGTGTTTATTTTCCTATTGATTAGCTAATGCTACTCACACCAAACCAGAGTAAAAGCATTAAATTAGTGAACTTCATACTGTGTACTCTGACTAATTCAACAGATGTGTGATCATATACACATATTTTATCCAAGACAAATATATTTCTAGGCATTATTTCAACACACAGATTATGACAATGCACAGATCTTGGTATTAATTACTGTGGAAACACAACCTAAGTAGCTTGATTTAGGCTGAATCCAAATCAGTGTAGTGGGACAGGGAGACTGTTCAAAGTAGTTTCAGACCCAAGACAATATTTTAGAAAACAGAAAATGTTTTTAAAAAAATTCTCAAAATTTAACTTCACTGTACAAAGAAATGTCCTACAAAATAAACCTGGTGAAAATTGTTACATATTAAAGTGACTTATCACATCAAGCACTGTCTGGAAACTGTTGAACCAGCAACAAATACAATGCTTTTGTTTAAAGTTCATAATAAACAGAATAAGATAGCCTTTGCTCTGTTCTGGTAAGTACATTACTAGGACATTAGTATTTATTTAATAGAATAGAAATGTTTATAAGAAGTATTTTTCTAATGTCTGATTACAGTACAGTTCAGTTCTGGAAAACAAGCATTTCAGTCTAACTGATTAGGCACTTTGCTCCTAGACACAGCATTGTGTCAAAGACAGACACAAAACACAGACATGTCATAATAGGCTGAAGACCAGATAACAACCATTAATCCCTGCTGTGAAAACAAAACAGTCTGCACTAGTGTATGACTGACTGACCCGATCAGCTTTGCAACTTTACCAAAATTCTTTAATACAATAGGCAAAGCTATCTAGTATGGAAATACCTGGTGTAAACAGAACTCAGAGATCAATTTGTCTCTTTCTTCAAGCACATAATTCAATTATACACCTAATTATTTTCATTAGTCCAAACCAAGCAGTGAATGGAAACACTGCTCAAGATAAATGCCCATAAAAATATGAACCAGCACTACTTTTACTGTTCTTAGCTTAAAGAGTTCTAGCCAACACCCCCTCCAAACCAAAAGGTATCATGTCAATTTGCAATGCCCATGTATGAAGGACAATTCACCCCACCATATATATACATACATGTATACACTAATTTAGAAAGAAAATGTTTCACTCACATTCAAATTCACTGAAATCATCTGCAATATGGCAAGATTAGATATAGCTTAACATATCTGAAGCTGAACATTCCATGAATCGGAACATTCCAATGAGTTGATTGAAATGTTACATAACTATCTGCAAATAAATTTACCACATAAATGACAGTTTCAGCACTTTTTCTTCTTAAGCAAAAAGTATTACATTGACAACTGTAATATATTCCTCACTCCAGTACCTGAAAAGACTACAAAATGCAATCTCAGTGCCACATGGAAACAGATATAACTTGAAACACATCTAGTTGCACTGCAGTCATCAACCTAAATAGTTTCCTAATCTGTTCAGAGTAGCAGTTACAAAAAT